>JAXBDA010001975.1:0-47786 GCA_036023075.1 Gaultheria prostrata | reverse complement strand
GGCGGAGCTGGTGATAGAGCCGGAGGAGCAGAGAGTGGCCGCGGAGGCAGTACTGGTGGATGCGGTACTGGTGGTGACCGCGGGACGGGCGGTGGCGTGTCTGGGAGCCGCCGTAGACCGAGGGAGCGCAGGGGCTCAGTTGACAGTGACTCGGATCAAGTATCCTTTGTGCACTGCTTTTCTTGAATTCTGAAAGCTTTGAATTCGTTTGTTGATGTTGAGATTCTTTAATGCAGGATGTGGCTCCTCCTTCACGGCCGGTGAGGAGGCCTTTGATGAAGCGCGCCGGGGGAGAGCCGACACGTGTCACACCTCTGATTCCACCGTCTGGCGGGGTACTAGTTGAGAGGCCTGGGCCGAGTGCACGCGGGAGTTCTGTACCCGCTCGGAGATGGGCTCCTCGGGAGGAGAGCAGTAGTGACGAGGACTATGATGAGCATGATGATGATGGTGGTAGTGATGAGGACGACAACTCTAGCACGCCTGAGCGCCTTGTGGTTAAGAGACGTCGTAGTGGTTTTTAGGTCGAGCTTGCCTGCTCGTTTTTGGTTCGGGCACCTGTTTGCCCCTTTTTGTCTTTTTATGAGTACGACCTGCGAGCCGAGTAGATAGGGATGATGATGTCGGGCCAGTTCTGCCCTCAGATGGATGTACCTGCACTTTTATGGATGCCGTACGGATGTTTATATGATTCTTGCACTTTTATTACTTCAAATTATCCATACTAGCTTGCTTTCGAGTTTAAAACTGAGTTTAACAATCATGATTGATCAAGGAACATAGGAATCTGGAGAAATTTGTGGGACATGCCCCTGGAAAAATAAAGACTTTTTAACTGTAAGATAGAATTTGAAAAATGAAGACTTTAGTGGACTCAAAATAAAAACCTGACATAATGCGGGTCAAGACACCGAAACTGGGAATTTGGATATCATACGACAAACAATGCTTTTAATAAGTCATACATAGTTATCGTAACTTGCTTGAATGATTGAAATGGAAAAAATCGACACTCGAACGCGTTTCGGCCCGTTGACGGCTCCCGTTTGGCGATATTCGGACTTTAATACTTCGGATTCCCAAAAAGTTGATTTGACAATCTTAATTCACTGTCACAGATGATTGTTTATGCTTTCCATGGCCATTTTTGTCAAAAAGATGGAAAACAGCCGTTCTAGCTCGCCCCGACTTGCCATATCGGGCACATTGGGCCCGTTGACGTGCCGATTTGACCGAATGAAGTCCAAATGCGAATCCGATTGCTCCCACAGTCCCTAAACACTTATTATGGTTTGCTTGTGCAAAAACATCGTTGAAAATACAGGAAAAGGAGCTCTTATTCTCAATATTTCGTTTCGGGTGTCGGTTTTGCCGTATCCGACACAGTGGAGTATCTACCTACCCAAACGAGGTCGAAATCCCGATCCGATTGTGCACGCAAGTTTTAAATACTCGTTTTGAGCTGGTAGAGCAAAAACTTTGCAAAAAGAATAGCCATGCGGGATTTGGATCCTTAAACCGAAGCTTAGCCTTTGATTATGCCTCCGAAAATGGTTGTTTCGTGCATTTTGATGCTTTTGGTCGCGGGGACCCCGCGAAGTGCTTTGAGTGACCTTCTATGACTCCCCTAAATGTTTACCCATGCTTGCCGTGGCTGCCAAAGTTGCAAAAATGGAAAAATGGAGTTTCGGCTTGCCGGTTGGTCGGTTTCGCCGTAACCGTCTGTATCGGGGCTTCTTTTTTCTTAATTGTGATCGGAATGCCAATCCGATTGCTCGCACAACTTTCAAATACTATTTGGAACACGTCCATGCAAAAATATCATCAAGAACCTGACCGGAATGATTTCGAGCTGTTAGTCGCAACTTATTGCTCATAAAAGTCGAAAACGGCCGTTTCCGAGTTTTTTAGAACCTTGGACCTCAAATTCTTCACAGATATCGTCTCATGATACTTCCTAAGTGCGGAATGCGTTTGCCGAGGATGGTTTTGACCAGTGATGCCCGGAGAACGGGGTGGCGGTGCCTAGGTTCGTCGATTTTTTGGCATATTTAGCGTTTCGGAGTGTCCGGAGCGCCAAATGAAATTGGAATCGTAATCCGATCGTCCCCACAACTTTAGAATGTCCATTAGAGCTTGAATGTCCAGAAACATTTAGCGAAAATACGTCCGGGAATAGTTTCGAGACCTCAGACTGAAAATTTTTCTTTGAATCTGGGCTGGAGGGCCGGTCGGCTGTGCTGATAGGGTCGGGCGGTTATGTCCGAGAGCCGCTCGGCTCTGTTGATGAACATTCCAAAACTTTGAGTTTGTGATAGGGCTCTGGTTTTTCGTCAGCTTCTCTGCTATTTCCAGTATCATTGGTCATTTGATGGAGGGTGCCCGTGACGTGCTGCTACCCAAACTTTTCGCTTCCCAATTTGGCACGCATGACGAGACTTTGCTGATTTTCACAACCCCGATTTCCTTATAAAACTCATGCATGGGTATCACCCTTCCTCTGTGACTCACAAACAGTACTTCATTTCCCTCACATTCTTGAACATCACCATGAATCTTTCGGCTCAAGTTCGAACGTGGCTCGATGGTTTTGACGGTCTTGGGTGGCTTAACTTTCGGGACCACCGTATGACCTCATTGCGCTATATCCGAGATGTATCCATTCGCCCCGAGCTCCTGCATGCTGCGGTACAATTCTGGGATCCGGAGGTGCATGTATTCCGCTTTGGTTTTAATGAAATGTGCCCCACCGTGGAGGAGTTTCATGCGTACCTCGGAGGCTTTACTCTGGAGGTTCCAATCATCCCCTTGCACGAGATAAACTATGCTGATGTGTTGTCTGCTAAGCTTGGGATAAACTTCCAGGCTGCGAAATCCATGCTCAAAGATGGTGTGATTAACATTCCGCGCATCATCAAGCAACTTTCTCCCGAAGGGTTCGCACTGTGTCTCTGCTTGTTGGCAGCATTTCTGTTCGTACGGTCTGATGGTCAAGCCAGTTCATCTTTGGTTGGGGTGGCCATGCAAATTGAGGAGCGCAAAGACGTGGCCCCAATGGTTTTGGCTGAAACTTTCATGGGCCCGGATAAGGTTCTTGCTGGTCAGACCAATATTTTTGAAGGAAGTGCTTTGCTCCTACAGGTAGGCTTCTCACTCAGCTCTCCTTTTGCCGGTTTTTCGCACGTTCTCATTTTACCTCAGCACTCGGGTTTAGGCTTTCTATGGTTTCTCACTTGTTTTTACTCTCATGCATACATGGGTTTGTAATAAGGCGAATCTGTTGGAACCCGTGCCCCGGAGGCAGATTCATGAAACACAGGGGTTCGTTCAGAGAGGTTATCTGGATTCTAGGTTATCTGGATTCTTCTAATGATGTGCATGGTTGGTTTGGGGTATTTGCCCGAGTCTCTGCAGAAACAATTGCTTGGCGTATAATGTGGCTTGATATCTCGGCTATGTCTGTGAGCAACGTGGGGCGTCAGCGGATGACCTTGGCTGGTCTGAACAACTGGACATTCTACATCCCAAATCCTATTCTCTGCCAACTCGGAGTTCGTCAGAAGATACCACAACTTGAAAACTTTGTATTGCCGAATACCAATCTGGCTTCATTCAGGGCTTATCAAAATAACTGGAGGGAACGCACTGTCATCTCGCCGGACCAGTATCCGAGTGTCAACCTTTCCGACCGATATGTGAGGTGGCTGGTAGAAGACATGCAAACAAGAGAGAACAGAGACTAAACTTGACTTTTAGACTCAATCTTAATGTGCTTGAAATAAATTGTTTTGACCCACTAGATGTATCGTGTGGTGGTCATGCTTGTTTGTGTTTTGAAAGTTTCATGCTCAGCCATGTAATCCAAGAAGCTTTTTAAATAAAGATGATTAATGAAAACTTTGCTTTTGAATTTATGCGCATCTTGAACGGACACCAACTCAGAGAGATTTTTCAGATAGATAATGACCGATCCTCAATGTGAGGATGCCTACGTATCCTTTTGCAAGGAATCAGGTCATGACGTAGTTCAGGCGTCAAATTCTGGTTAGGGTTCACCCGAGTATTGACACTCTCCTTTTGTGCTCTGAATTTTGCCTAGTACCGCCCTTTTGGGTTTTCGGCCTAGCGAGCTCATTTTGATTTGCCTTAAATTTTGCCTAGGTCGCCCAATGTGGGTTTTCAACTTAGCAGGCTTGCTCTAAATTTTGCCTGGCACTGCCCACCCTTGTGGTTTTTAGTCCAACGAGCTTCTCTCAGGGATAATATCTCTTGAGTTGGTCCATGTTGACCAGAGTAGAAAAACTGTTTCCATCAAGGTCGATGAGTTCCGTTGCACTACCTGACAAGATCTTCTTGATAATGTACGGACCAGCCCATTTTGGTCGAAACTTCCCACGGGGATCGTAAACCGGAGCTCGGATCTCCTTTAAGACCATGTCACCTTCTTGTAAATGCCTGGATTTCACCTTCTTGTTAAATGCCCGTGCGATCCTGCGCTGATAACCCTGAACATGATATAAAGCCTTGAGTCGTCTTTCGTCAAACAACATGAGTTCTTCGAATCTCGTACCTTGCCATTCTGCTTCACTGATCTCTGATTCGATCATGATTCTTAGAGACGGTACTTCAAGCTCTATTGGGAGAACAGCTTCCATGCCATAAACCAAAGAATAGGGTGTTGCCCCTGTTGCAGTACGGATGGAGGTACGATATCCCCATAAAGCCAATGGCAATTGTTCGTGCCAGTTCCTTGCAGATTCAATGGTTTTCTCCAGTATTGTCTTGAGGGTTTTGTTCGCTGCCTCAACGGCTCCATTGGTCTGTGGTCGATAGACGGTTGACTTATGAGTCTGAATTCCAAATTCTTTCAGAACTTCCGCAGCCCTTCCCTTGAAATGAACCCCGTTGCCTGAGGAACACCATACCTATAAATGATGTTCTGCTTGATGAAGTGAGCGACCTGTACTGCTGTCAGAGTGGCGTATGAAGTCTCTTCAACCCACTTAGTGAAATAATCAATTGCTACCAGAATAAACTTGTGCCCATTAGATGCAGCTGGAGTGATTCTTCCTATAACATCGATGCCCCAAGTTGAGAAGGGCCAGGGTGAAGTCATGGAGTGTAATTCTGACGGTGGTACATGCATAAGATTAGCATGAATTTGGCACTTGTGGCACCGCCTCACATATTCGACGCACTCAGTTTCCATGGTTGACCAGTAATATCCTTGACGAAGAATCTTTTTGGCAAGCATCATTCCATTCATATGAGGACCGCAGACTCCTTTATGAATTTCTTCCATGATCATGGTAGCCTCTGCTCCGTGCACACATATCTTGTGTACTCCACAATGCGATCGTCTGTATAACTTTCCTCCGCAGATAATGTATTGAGAGGCCAACCTCCGGAGAGCAATCTGATCCTTCTTTTCTGTTCCCGTCGGATATTCATTATTTTCAATAAAATTCCAGATGTCATGGTACCACGGCAAACCGTCTTCCGGCTCATCTATAGCCATAATATATTCAAATGCGGGATTGTCCCTCTGTTCAATCGTGATCGGTCTAAGCTTAACACCATCTGGTATTTCCACCATTTAGGCTAGAGTTGCTAGGGCGTCTGCAAACCGATTCTTCAGTCTCGGGACGTGAGTGAATGTGACCATTTGAAATCTCGGGATTAGATCCTCCAGATCCTTGTGGTAAGGCTTGAGCTTGTCCTCTTTTACCTTCCAATCACTGTTAGCCTGTGACATAACTAAGTTGGAATCGCCGACTACCTCCAGTCTTTTGACTCCGATTTCCAGAGCAGCCTCCATACCCACGATGCAAGCTTCATATTCTGATTGATTGTTGGTGACTTCAAAGTTGAGTTTGAACGCAGGAGGGATGTACGACCCCTCCGGTGAGATTAGCAATACTCCGATTCCGAAACCCTTTTGATTGGCGGCTCCGTCAAAATACAACATCCAGACATCGTTGGTTGTTGTCATTACATTCTCGTCAGGGAACTCAAACTCTACATCATCTGGTCCATCCACTGGACGATCTGCTAGGAATTCTGCAACAGCCCTTCCTTTCACTGATTTCCGAGTGACGTACTTGATGTCAAATTCAGCCAACATGAGCAACCACCGTGCAAACTTACCCGTCAGTGCCGGTTTTTCAAATAGATACTTGAGTGGGTCCATCCGAGAGATTAGCTTCACAGAATAAGCCAGCATATAGTGCCTCAACTTTTTGGAAGCCCAAATCAATGCCCAACATACTTTTTCTAAAGAAGAGTATCGCTCTTCGCACTCCATCATCTTTTTACTGATGTAATAAACAGCTTTCTCGCTTCCGCCTTCGCCTTCTTGTGCCAGCATGCATCCCATAGCCGATGACGTAACTGACAAGTACAGAATGAGCGGTTGTCCTAGTATTGGAGGCATCAATACAGGAGGATTCTGAAGATACCCCTTGATGGTTTCAAAGGCTTTGTGACACTTATCGTCCCACTTGAACGACACTCCTTTTCTGAGTAAACGAAACGTTGGCTCGCATGTTGAGGTTAACTTGGCGATGAATCTGCTAATAAACTGGATTTTTCCGAGGAAGCTCCGTATCTCTTTCTCTGTCCGAGGCGGCTCCATTTCCAGAATAGCCTTTATTTTTTACGGATCTACCTCAATTCCTCGCGTGGTTATCATGAAACCGAGCATTTTTCCTGCCGTGACTCCGAATGTGCACTTCTCGGGATTGAGACGCAATCTGTACTTACGGATTCTTTCGAAGAACTTCCTTAGAGCGGGTAAATGCCCCTCTCTTTCCTTGGCTTTAACAATCATGTCATCCACATATACCTCTACTTCTTTGTGCATCATGTCATGCAACAAAGTTGTTGCCGCCCTCTGATAAGTGGAACCTGCATTCTTCAGTCCAAATGGCATAACTTTGTAACTGTAGGTGCCCTATTCCGTGGTGAAAGTAGTTTTCTCTCGGTCTTCTGGAGCCATGAGAATCTGGTTGTAACCTGAGAATCCATCCATAAACGACAGCAGCGCGTGCCCTGCAGTGTTATCTACCAGGACATCTATGTGTGGTAGCGGAAAGTCATCTTTTGGGCTGGCCTTATTTAAATCTCTGAAATCTACGCAGATTCTGATTTTTCCATTCTTTTTAGGAACATGCACAATGTTGGCGACCCATTGAGGGTACTCGGTAACTATTAGAAATCATGCGTCTATCTGCCTCTGAACTTCCTTTTTAATCTCTAAAACCCAGTCAGGCCTCATTTTCCTTAGCTTCTGTTTGACAGGTTTTGCATCAGGATATAACGGGATTCGATGTTCTACAATCTTAGGATCAATACCAGGCATATCTGCGTGTGACCATGCAAAAACATCCTCGAATTCCCTCAGGAGATTCGAATGGGCTTTGAACTCTTCTGGAGATAATCCGGAACCAATTTAAACCATGCGCGGATTATTTTCATCTTTCAAATTTATAGAAATAACTTCTTCTTTTATAGGCTGAGCATGCCTTTCATTTTCCCTTTTGATTAGAGATCGAAGTTCTTTTGGAATTTCTTCCTCAAACTTGATCTCCTCATCATCGGGGTTAACACAATTTATTTCAGACACAGCAAGATAGGCAAAGTCGATTTCATTTATTTCAAAGGGGGTGGCCCCAGGGGCATGATACATGAGAGTGGACTCAAACTCAAAAGAAAAGTGATGACGTGGAGCACTAACAGACTCATGCTCCGACTCAGACTCGATCTTAGTGCTGGACTCAGACTCAGTGCTAGACTCAGACTCAGACTCGAATTCAGTGCTAGTGCAGATGACTTTAGGTAAAAAAGTACAATTTTTATAGATTCCATTGGCATCCACAATGAGCGTGGTAACATCCTCCAGGGCTTCCTGACCCAGCATCATCAGTTCCATATCCTCGAGGGGCTCCAGATCAACAATCTTTGCAGCAGGCTCGACTAGTCCCATACCCAATGGACTCTCTTCCCCAAACAGCGATAGCAAATTCTCCGAGTCAAGAACTTCAATCTAGTCAATCCGGAGTTTCTTGACCAACTCTTCCCTTTTCTCGGCTTCATCATCACTTTCCCAAGTATTGTTTGCGAAGATTTCAAATCCTGGCACCTTGGTTTTGGTCTCCATATCCCAGAAAGGTTCTAGTTCACCCTGATAATTATCTTTCGGAGCTTTCAAGAAATGAATAGGCCCTTTGTTGGCTCGGGCCCGCACTTTCCATCTTGGACTAGACCTGCTTCCAACTGTCTTATAACCTAGGCCAGCGCGGTAATTGTTTGTCAAAAATTCAGGGAATTCAGCTATCCCTTGATTATTGCGGCCAAGTCCCATGCCAGGAAAATACTCCATTTTCAGTATCATGTCAAGAGCCGTTGATCTGATTGAGAAATCTTCATCCATTTTGATAGTGAACACTCCTCTAGAAACATCGAAAGAGAAACCTCCAAGGGTAATGTCTTCCTCTCCTTGAGTGATTTCGAGCAATGGTGCGTTGTCCGGCACATGTGGGCGGATCCCAGAATCCCCATGAATGGTTAGCGTGCCAGTAGCCAAACCCAGCTGAACTTTCTGATGCAAGGAAGATGGGACTGCCATAATGTCTGATCGGTGAAGCCAAGGCCTACCCAATAACAGATTGAATGATGAGGGGATATCAAGTATGTGGAATTCGACATTAGTTTTGAAATCCTCAACCATTATCTCTATTTGCACTACCCCAATTACATCTCTGCGTGTGTTGTCATATGCACGTACCCCGACGCTTGATGGCTGGAAATCCTTGTTCTTGAGACCCAAGCAGTAAGCTGTTCGCAGAGGACAAACATTCAAGGCAGACCCGTTATCCAGCAACACAATTGGGACCCACTTTCCCATGCATTTCAGGGTGATATGTAATGGCTTGTTATGACCAGCCCCTTCCGGTGGCAGATCTTTTTCAGTGAAAGTTACCACATGCTTGGCGCGGTTTGGAGTGAGCAAAGCCACCATGGTTTCGGGAGGAGTGTCCAATGGTACTTCTAGGTTTGACAGACTTTTGATCAACTTCTGACGATGCTCTCGTGATGAAGAGAGCAATCCCCAAATGGACACCGAGGCTGGCGTCCTTTCCAGTTGTCTTTTTACCGGGTCATCCGTTGCTGGAGGGTTCCTAGGAAGTGGTTGACGGGATCCACTGGGCTGGTTGGGGGTTGTATCCTGCCGGATAGTTGTCTTTGGAGGGTTAATGACTGGGTCTTCTGGGACCGGATCATCCCAAGTAAAATCCTCTGTTGGGATATGGTGGGAAAGATTGTTGCCTTGAAGATGTGTTGGCTGGTAAATTCTGCCGCTTCTAGTGATCCTGTTGACAGTATCTTCCCATAATTGCTGATTTTCGCCCCAGAAGTTTGTACATTTATCGCTAACTTTTCTCTTGCCAGCTTTAATGGCTTCCCTTTTCTGTATGACTTCTTGATCCTGGACCCAAAAATCTGCTAGTTTGTTCTTAACCTCGGGCTCGTTTATTTTCAATGTTTCCACCTTTGTCCTGAGATCTGTTACTTCTTCATCCTGCCAAAAAGACTGATCTAGCATGGCTTTGTTCACTGTCCATACCTCGTCATTGCTAACCCTGATATCGACTACCGTTTCTTCATCCCAAATGTTGGCCGAATGATTCGTAATGAGGATCGATACATTGGGTGATGGAGGAAAGGGCACTGCTGGTCGTGGCTGAGATTCACCCACGATGTATGCCTGAGGATACCAATTTTCGTCTCCAAACACAGTTTCAATGGCATGACGACCCTCTTCTTGAAAGTAAATGGGAGGTGAAATGTTACTCAGAGAATGCTCTTCAGACCCTGATTCTTCAAATAATATTAGGAGCGAAATTGTATCCAAAGGATTAGAATACCTGTCGGGCTGGTCTTCTTCATCATGTTCAAGAGAGTCTTCTGCCATATCAATCTGACAAATGCGGGGGTTTTCTGGCAAATAAATAACAGGCTTGTCATGGCAATCTGGAATGATAAAACCGCTTGGGTCCCAGGTACTCTGCATATTTCCCCAAAAAGAGTTGATTGGTTCAAGGCGACATTCTTCCCACTCCTCATCAGTCATAGCCCATTCATTCTCTTCTACAGTGTCACTCCACTTTGGCTTCTGTACTGTACTGGTATAAGAGAGAACATGGACTCCGATATCCTCTGGCACATAAACAACGGGTTTTGGTTTGGTGGCTGGGATAATGTAAAGGCTAGGGTTGAATTTAGGGGAGGTAAGGGAAATTTGGCCAATTTGGGCATTTTGCTTGTGGTTAGGTAAAGGGTTGGAAATGGTGTTTGGCTTTTGGCCAAGAAGAGGGATTGTTCCGTTGTTAACAAGGTCTTGGACCTTATGCTTGAGACGGAGGCAGTTATTGGTGTGATGGCCGGGCATCTGGTGGTAAGCGCAATAGACATTGGGGTTATGGGAAAGGGGAAGTTCTTTAGGCAATTCTCGAGGTTCGAGTGGCTGGATGACATTCCGGTCAAGGAGTTTCTTGTACACTGTGACCAAGGGGAAGGGAAGTGGTTGAAATTCTCTTCTTGGTTGGGAAGCTGTTCGCTGGTATGATGGCTGGGTCACTATCTGGTTATAGGTTCAGCTTTGGCTGGCTTGGGGTTGGAGGAACTGGTTTGGTTTTGATTGTAGTTACTGGGTCCAAATAGAGTGTTGCTATTGCCAGAGTAAACTTGCATGGGTTTAGGAGCAGAGTCACCTTTATCGAGTATGCCAGTTCGAAGAGCGTCTTCAACTGCTAGGCCGACTTCATAGAAAGTCTTGAAATCGGCAGTGGTCTGAAATACCACCAAGTGTTTAGCAAAGTCTGGTTCTAAACCCCTGGTTATGATCCTCATCTGCTCCTTTTCTGAAGGTCGATCAATCATCTGGGAAGCCTTCCCTCTCCATCTCTTGACAAAGTCAGCAAAAGACTCATTTTTGCTCATTTTGGTGGATTCCAATTCCCTGATGGTCATTTCCAGCTGAATATTGTAGTTGTACTGAGCAACAAAGGCTGCTCCAATGTCTTCCCATGTCTTTTTCTTTGAGTTATCTAGATTCAGAAACCAGCGGAGTGCGGGTCCAGTGAGAGTTTGTTGGAACATCTGTCCCATTGCATCTTTCCTGACATCGTACATGGATAAGGTACCCACGTATGTCTGCAAATGAGCCTTTGGATCACCGCTACCATCAAACTTGTCCCAGTCAATAGGCTTGAACCTTTCGGGGAGCTTTGCATCTGGGAAAAGGCACAGCTTTTCCATGTCGATTCCTGTGGTTGCAATCTTTTCTTGATTTTGAACAGACTCCTTAAGCTTGGATAGCTTGGTTAAAACAGCCTCCATTTCCATGGTATTTTGATCCCCTGATGGACCTGCCCCTGGTGATGGAATCCGGGAAGTGACTTCTTGAATCATGAGCATCATCTGAGCGATTTGTTTGGCGTTGTTGACCTTCTGCTCATCCAAAGCTTCCTTAGGAGCTGAATCTCAGTTCTCTCTGCCATAGTTGATTCTCCGGTTGACTGTACCGTTCTTGACTCATTTCGAATTAATCGCTGATCGGGAGCTCGAGTCCAATTAGGTATGAGATTTCTCTTCTTTTTGCCAATGGTTATTACTGATGACAGGGATTAATGAATTCAGGTGTGCTGTGTATAGTGTATGTGCAAAGTTATATACAAAAGAATGATGCATGAGAGGATTGTCTCAATTTTTTGCTTATTCTGTTGGATATATTCAGATTTCCAAAGGTTTTGAAAATAACGGCCGGACCGTTGAAATGGTTGCCTACGTATACTCGAGGAGGAATCAGGCCGTTACGTAGTTCGGGACTACAAGTTTTGGCTTTTTTCCTCAAACAAATTTTCATTAAAAACACATAACTTGGATTACAAACGGACTCCTAGATCATGCTAAAACAACTGTTGTTTTGCGCAAAAGCAGCCTGGTGATTGGATTGATACAGACTTGATAAGCAAATAACAGACTCGATAAGCAAATGACAGACTCGATAAGCAAATAACGGACTCGATAAGCAAATAACAGACTCGATAAGCAAATGACAGACACGATAAGCAAATAACGGACTCGATAAGCAAATAACAGACTCGATAAGCAAATAACAGACTTGACAGAGGAGTGTGATTGATTCATTCTTGCGGTGGTGGTGCTGAGGATGGACTTGCTTGATTAGGATGTTCATTCTGTTTTGAGCTTGACTCATTGGGTGTTTTGGGGCTTTGTTCCATCAGGTTTTTTAATTTCTCCAACCTTGGCTAGAGTCCCTTCCCCTCTCCCTCCAACTTGATATACCCTTGTCAAATTTTCATTCATAAACTTGTTGCCTATATTAAAAAAAAATCCACTTTGTTTTAATATTTAGGGGCTATGATATCTAGTTATAGAACATGATTGGGTTTATTTTCCCCTTTCCATATTCCTCGAAGTACATGTTTTTCCTTATGGCAGTCTGGTTAATGTACTTTTTTTCATTTTTACGATTTGGACTAATTTTTTCTCCAGTCATTCAAGTTACAAAATGACAAATTGATTCTGTTTTTTTCTCTTCAGGGGTGATTTGTTGATTCTTTGTAGTTCTGATACTAGACCATCATCGAGAGGGATTTGCACCCTCGAAGGTCGAATCTTAGTTTCAGCCTCTCTTCTTCTTTGTTTTTTTTTAGGTGATGAAATCAAAGAGAAGGAAACGTCGGTGATTCCGGCAATGTAATTCCGGCAAAATAGTACAAGACCTCCCACCCATTTCTTCTAAATCATTCATACATCAGGATCTCAATATAGATAACTTGGTTCGGTATCCCACTATTGCTAATGTCCTAATTGCAACGTCAATTATTCTGTAGTGCATTTCAGCAGGCTTCTAAGTTCTACCTTCTCTTTGGAACATGGCACAATGCTCAGATTGATAGATTTGTAGGCATGGGATCGGTGAATTCTATAAAAGTGCATTTAATAGAATTTTGATATGGGTTTAGTTAAGTTTTCAATCTTATTAATGACCAATATTGTCAAGAAATTATTGGTCTTAAAGCATATGAAGAGTTGGCGATGGAAAGTTAAGTCTATTTTTGGCTAAATAAGATACTTGGCTTTTTTTTTTTGTCTTTATCAAAAAAATTCTCGCATTTGTTAGTTTCGTGTTAAACTTTTATGAATTGTTTATTGTTCACAACGAATGGAACAAGAGAAGTAAAAATTAGTAAAAAATTAGCATTTCAAAAAAAAAAAAAGAGAAGTAAAAATTATGATTTTAATTCCAAACTCAAATTTTTTTGAATAAAGATATTCAACCAAATTTGAGTTTGGAACATAATTTTTTAATTTTTCGATTCTTCTCGTTGAAGAGTCTATAATCTACAAAAGTTTGACACAAAACTTACAAGTACGAGAAAATTTTTAATAAAGACAAAAAAAAAAAAAAACCCAAGTAACTTACTTAGCCAAAACAGGCCTTAGTAATAGAACAATTAGTTCGGTGTACAAAAAAAAAACAGAACAATTAGTTCCACATTGAAACGCTATATTTTTTTTTCAAAGATTAATAAAATATATTTTTTGATTAAATTGATCAACTAGATGTTGAGTATTGCATTGCATAAAAATTTGATGCTTTTTTTCTTTTTTTTTTGGGTAAATGATGCTTGTTGTTTGTATATGAAAAGTAGAAGTGAAGTTGTCATTTGTGAAATTGTGATCAAGTGCCTCGAGAAATGTACAACCCGTTATTTTTATACGCTTTTGTCCCAATATTATAAAGGAAAAAATCTAACATAAGCCCAAAGGGCGCTCCTTACGGCCCGTTGGATGGTGTATTGGTTTGATAGGGATTAAATAGTAAGGGGGGATAAAATACTATGGGTGATTAAATAAGAAGAGTGGACACACACTGATATGACAGTTAAGAGAGGGGGATTAAATAGTCCATGGTTTGAATGAGGGATAATAAAATAGTGATAAAGAGGGTGGATGATGTAAAAACTACCAAATTGACTATTTTGCCCTTGTTAATTCATATATCAGATTAGGCATTTAAACAATTAAATAAATATCAAAATTAATTATTTGATATACTTTTTAACAATAAAATTATAATACTTCGTTGTATTCTTATTTGATAAAATAAAAATACAAAAATTAAAAGGTAATTTAATTTTTCTTCCCGTTGAAATATTTGTTACCGAAATAATTCCTCTATATTTACGAGGTAATTAACTAATCATCCAATTTAGCGGTAGCACGTACATTTTCATCTCTGTCATTTTAAATGGTTATGTTTTCATCCTTTGCACTTTGTAAAATACTTTATCTACCCTTTTTAGTGATAAGTATTAAGATACAAAAATATTGTTGCCTAATTAGGTGGGATGTAGTTTTCCTATTTTGGTGGGATTTAGTTTACTTATCATTTAAAAAGGATAAAGGGAAAAGTTCAAATCATTATTTATTCTTCGCAAACACACAAAATCCTTTCCTAATTTGGCCAAATACTTTCCCGTTCAAAACAAATATGTTTACCATGATCTCTGGATAAATTTAAATTAGTACAAATTTATCATGATTTTTGCAATGCACTTGTTTTTACCATATTTTTATGGGTACATTCAAATCAATCCCGAGTCATGGTAAATTCAATGCATTAAACTTGTATATTTATCATGATTCTTGGAAAACGGAAATTGGTACAAATTTATCATGGTTAATCCAATCAAATTTCATGGTAAAAAAACCATGAAAAATTACATGTTCATTCTCTGATGAGAATAAATCAAAACAAAATGATCTCAAAGCCACCATAATCGACCGTACCTAAGCCACCATTACCCACAAACCCACAACACATAAAGATCCGCACATGTTTAGCTTGCAATTATATTTGCCATGGTCATTGTATAAATTTGCCAATCTTCGCACGTTTTTACCATTGTCAGTAGCCAAATTTACACAACAATTTGTTCTATCACCCTGGAATCATGGTAAAAAAATATGTATCTATTAGAAAACATGGTAAATTCAAGTGAAAGCAAATTTGTACATGAATAATGATAAAAAATAATTATCTCCATGAACTTGGAAATGAATCCAAACTGCCCCATCAACAAACATCGGGTAAATCCCCATCACATAACTACTACTAGTTAACGACAATATCTAGCCACAATCTCTACCCAAAAAAATGACAATTGTTAATTACCCATCATTCATGGGAAATTTATCAAAGAATGGTGGAATTATTTGAAAAAATCAATTTGAACTCACCAATCTTACGAATAGGGACAACAGAATAAAAAATGAAAACTAAATCTATTCTAATATATAAAGGGAAAGCATCAGTTTGGTGTAACCCAAATTTGAAGCCTGTCACAAAAGTGTTTTCCACTTTTGCCCAAAACACAATAATAAATGACCTCATCCAGATCGTCCCATGTAGTAACTGTCAGGGGTATAATGGTAAACACTCTGCTCCAATTGACATTCCCCATGTGTACGTCTCCCACAAATTTCGTCTCACACAAAAAAACTGCCACTCGAGTGCAGTTGCAATTCAAAAAGGCTTGCAGTTAACAGTATGAAAATGCTTCCATGCTTTATTACGCTGTATGAAAATGCTTCCACTCAAGACTTCCATGCTTGCAGTTAACAGCAGTTGCAATTCAAAAATTGCCACTCGATTACCCATTTTTCACAGCAGTATGAAAATGCTTCCGCTCTGTCTCTCCCTCCCTCTCCTGTTTGGTACTCTCTCTCTCTCTCTCTCTCTCTCTCTCTCTCTCTCTCTCTCTCTCTCTCCTGTTTGTGCAGAGAATAGGACAAGCCTCCCAAGGTAATGACATTTTTCATGTTCTACTTTACTTGAATTACTCCATGCTTTATTACGCTGTACTTCAACTTTAATTTTCTGTTTTCCACTGATCGATCAAAATGTTATGTTAATGTAGACAATTTTTTTTTTTTTTTGGAACTTTGTAGCACTCCCAAATATAATGTTCATGTGACTACGTTCTACACTTCTTCTTCGGTTTTCCGTCAAAAATGTAATGTTAACGTAGACTATTTTATTTTTTTGGAACTTTGTAGTACTCCCAGATATAATGTTCATGCGACTACATTCTGCACTTCTTCGGTTTTCCGTTTTCTAAATTTTCCTTTATTCTTTCTTTTGTGTCTGACATTGGGATCAATTTTAGTGGCTATTAAGGTTTGCAACTGGGATCAAGTTGAAGCTGTAACGGAATTGATTCAAGGTATTTTTCACCATTTGAGTCGAACAACTGTTCTCATGGGACCTTTTTTATTTGCGATCATCAATTTATTTCAATTTCGTTTGTTATAGATTTTTACAAAAGAAGAGTCCGAAAACAAAGGAGGGAGGTTGAATTGCACACGGTTGGTGTCAAAATTGATGAAGATGTGAGTTAAGTTATCCTTGCTATTCGGTCGAGAAGTTTAAACTATGATTTTTAGACTTGCACATGCATTGCATGTGCCCGGCCTCTAGTTAAAGATAAAGAACACAAGATCCTCAACGCCAGCGCGAAGTGATGAACTTTAGATCAACGTGAAGCGCTCTGCTCCATGATCACCTTAGTCAAGAACTTGATCTAATTTTTTCACGCGTCATGGTCCTTTGTTGGTTGGAGTGCATCATTTGAATAAACGATTCTGAATCACGGATTGACTGGCGGAATAGAAGGTTTGAGGTTGACGGGATGGCCGATGGGATAAGTGGTGAAGGCCGACGAGATGGAGGGATAGGATGGCCTGTGGGAGGTTTGAAGTGGTGGAGGTCTCCTCACCCTTTTATTGTTAAACGGCAGATTTGAACTAAATAAAGGAAAGCATGAATTTAGGAAGTTGTTAGGCATCTATATCCCAAATTAAATCCAAGGACCTCCAACTTTAGAATTTAGTCCAAAAAATATGTACCTATATATAAGTATATATACATATATAAGGGCAAATATGGGTTTATTTGAATCTGAGGATGAAAACATAACTCCAAAAATAGGCTAGGATGATAACATAAGTTATGGTGCTTCCGAGGATAATTATTTAAGTTCCCCTTTTTTTACCGTTGGAATATTTTTGCCACAACTGAAATCCAATTGCAATTTTGGACCGTTGGATTTTTTACATTACAAGATTACAAAGTCATGCATGATACAGTGGATTCTTTTTTCTCCTTGATCATTGACAAACTGCTCCTCACCCAAAAAAACTCATCTCTATCTCTTCTCTATTCCACTTCCCTTCTCTTCTCTCACCCAAAAACATCGCAACCTATCAAGATGATCAAAAAAATGACACGGCGATTTTAGCTTGATTTTCTGAGTTTTTTTTTCCAATGACGATGATCAAGATTGGTGCATGCACCGCGGTCAGGGCTTTCCATATAATTAGTTTGATATTAGCATGATTTTAGAAAGGTGAGAGCAGATTTTTAATTAGTTTTCCTTGTAATTCTTTTTTCTTTTTTTTTATCGCCAGTTTTCTTTTGTTTTTTGGATTTCTTTGTTAACAAGACATTCAAGTTTATAATTTCCAAAATATTGGTGCAAAATCTGGATTAGTCTTGTGATTTTGTTTGAGATTCAAAATCAGTTCTTGTTTTTTTAGATCGGCAAATCAGTCCTTGAATTTACATTAGGGGTAGGGAGGTAAAAAAGGGTTGGATATCAGCCCGGACTAAACATAGATACCCCTCCTCCCTGCTTCAATTTAGTCAGGGTTGTCCCTGACTATCGGAGAAGGGAGATGAGCGAAGCAGGGGCAATTTTGTGTTGCCAAATGATGGATATGGCGTGGAAGAGGGATGAGGGAAAGAGGGATTATTTAGTCAGGGGTATATAATGCATCCAAATGGGCTCTTAAGGGTACTTTTCATAAACATAAACAACTCTTGCAGGCGATGTCAGACGAAGCATAAAAATCAAGCTATTAGACAAATTAAAAAAATGGCGGTCCTGTTCGTTTGGTAGTTTAATTTAGTTTTGATGATGTCAAATGGTGTAATGAGTGGAGAGAGATAGAGAGAGAAATGAGGAAAATGATGATGTCAACAAAACTAAACTAAAACTAAATCTCCTAACCGAACAGGGCCGGCCGTCGTTTTAATTTTTTCCTCCCTTTTCAATTCCAAAGTTGCCCCTCGCTTTTCTTTCCAAAGTTGCGCCAACTTTTTTCCTTTTATCCCAAAAAATGAACACCTACACGCCAATTTCAGTAATGAAAAAATATACACTTCTCCAAGGTCAATTTTGCCTAGCAAGTCACCTGATTTATTTTCTCATTTTTATTTGATCTTTTTCGCGTTTGTTGTTTTTTCATCATCTTTTTGTGTATAATTTGTTTGTCTAGACGAAATGAATAAAAAACGTACAAGATTATGATCAAAGCTCAATTTGTTTTTTGAAATCCTCTCTTCGATATGAACTAATAATATACAAAAATTAAGGCAACACTAACTAACATGAAAAAAATTCAAATAAAGATAAATAAAAACAAAGTGAAAAGACTTGTATGGAAAAATAGGCCCCAAATATATATTTGGGATGTTAAACCACAATATTCTTTTGAATAGGGTAAAAAATGATCTTAGCACTTTCTGTTGGGATTTTTGTTTCCTTAATTTATAAAATATTGCATTTATTAGTTATGGTCATTTTTTTTGTGAATTAGTAATTCGTCTTGATGAGAACAATCTAAAATGTAAAATATTTTGTTGAAAAATTAATTTTTTTGTATAAAGACACAAATGAAATGATGACAGAAGCCGATCAAAAAAACTAAAATGATAAAAATATTTTTGAATTGTTTTTGTCTTTAAAAAATTTCAGTTTTGAACATTCTTTTTTATTTTTTAAATTCTTTTCGTCGAAACGAATCATCAATTCAAAAAAACTTATTTGGTAATTAGCCAAATTATTTAGCAATTGATCAAGGTTAAACCGCCTCAAGTATCACGAGGAAAGAGAAACCAACCAATGTTTGCAGAACTTAGTTGCTTAAAAGCACGCTTTTGTGTTCTTCTAAAATCTCTTTGTTGTTTTTTTTTTTCAAAATTTTAAAATCAGCCCGCTAGGTTGTCATTAAGGTTTAAAATTGTATTGAAACGTGGGAGAAGTGTACAAGAAAGTGTAAAAGTGTATAGAAAGTGAAAAAGTATACTCCAATGTGTGTTTTTTTTTTATCTTTTTCTTGCCTTATTATCAGCCTAGTGAACTGTCAACAGAAGACCCTTTTTAATTTGCTACATTCCGAAAAGAGGAAACTGGAAGCCATAGATGATATGTTTTGGAAGAAAGCAACTTGTTATGAGAGAGAACGAAGTGGACTTTTAAGGGAGGAAAGCTTTGCCATCTCGATCGGCCGACCCACCCTGATCCAATCCGTCCCCTCCCCGAATGGGTAGGAGATTCAGTGAATTTTTTGGAGATCGGGTAGGATATGGAGAATTTTTTTAAAAAAATTCGGACATCGGATAGGAGATGGTATAGTCAATCTTCGGCCTTCCACTCCCCGCATCCCCATTAGGTATATTATAGTATGCATTTGTTATGGTGTATCTTGTATCGGGTGTCTTGTGGATCTTGTTTGCGTTTTATGAGGATCTCGTTTCATGTGTGGCGGGCACACGATAGAATATTATTTTGTTTATGTTTATTGAGTTCCTGTTGATCCTTTGCATAATTTCTTGGTACCATTTGGGTTCTCTGTGAAGTTTGGTTCGTTTTATAGGGAAAAAAATAACAAGAACAATTGTAGCACTTTTGAGTGACTTGGTACGTTTTAATTATTTTTGGGAACCATTTTTGTCATTAGCTTTGGATTTTAATACAACTTCTTTGGTATTCACTTAAATTACTCAAACTTTTGGATCCCCAATTCCCTGTGGGGATCCCCGTTCCCCGCATTAGGGCGGGGGTGGAGCTTAAAAAAAATCCCCAGTGGAGATTGGGGAGCGGATGTGGATTGATATGGGTTTGGGGATTGGGGATGGAGGTAGTGGTATCCACCCCTACCCTCCCTATGCCCATCCTTATTTGCATGCTACAATTGTTGGTATAAAAGAGAGAGAGAGAGAGAGAGATAATCAAAACAAAATACGAAAGGCAAAAATTGTCTTTTGAAATGACAGACTGTAGTGAAGTCTTCTCGGAGAAAATGTGTCGCACCCGGGATTTCGACCGCCCGAAAATGGGCGATGGCCGATTGATCCAAGTGATATTCAAAGCGACGTGGTTTGTAAAAACATGGGTTTTACAGCTGTGACTGAGCCATATTTGTTATTAATGAAAATAACTCAGTGTCGCCACTTGACATAATTTTCGGTGTGCCTAGTCACCATCGAAAAAGTTGTTTGTATGAAAAATCTCGGGTTAAGAGACCCGATTTTGTTTGGATAGAAATGCCTCGGGTCTGAAAGTCCGATTTTTTTTTTTATCGGAAAGGCTCAATTTTTGTTTGGTCTGCGATCTTAGAAAAGAAAAGGTTTGGTAATTCACCGTTACGTGTAGGGAAGTCGGAGCACCCTACCCCGCCCTTTCGGCACTCGGAACAGACTTTTTCAACATGAGTGAATGGAAAATTGTGACAACATACATACATATAAAGAAAAGAGATGGTCTGTCTGAAATTGAATTGTATTGCATTACATGAGACTTTTACAATTGAAAAGGGAATAGATACAAAAATATGATTTGGCCCGAGCCCGGGTCTCGGGGCTGCCTACGTATCTCCGGTCTTAGGAGAATTAGGTCGTCACGTAGTTCAAGCAAGCAAAAAGGTTTTATTTGGGACTGAGCCATCGTCCAGTTGCCTACGTATTCTCCTGCCTAAGGAGAAATCAGGTCTCGCATAGTTCGAAAATGAAGCTGAAGTTCTAGAGAAGTTAGCAATCGCTGGGGATTTGCGCCAGCGGCAAATGCAGGCTTTTCTACCGTACTCGGAGGACATCATCAAACTCCGGCGGTGATAAAAGTTGGTGATATACATGTAATGAGGGAATTCAGGGACATCTCCGAAAGATTCCGAGGCTGGAGACAGGTCATAAATGACTACACGGCTCAATGGGCAAAGTATTGAAAAATGATCATCGGGGGGTACTAACAGTCAATAAGGGGTCCCGGGATATTATTTAGGCGGCTACATGGCCGAAAATGAGTCCGGAACGCAATTTGCACGTCCGTGTGAAAAGTTGTAAAATTCCCGTCCGGAGCCGAAAATGGCTTCCAGCGGGCCCCAGGATACATCCGGTACAATTTTGTATGACAAAAGTGACTATAAAAAATACAATAGTTTTTATAGTAAAAAGTTATAAAAATCTCATCCGGACCCCATTCTTGGCCGACAGCGGACCCCGGGAAGTATCCGGTATGTTTTTAGATAGTAAAAGTAAGCACAGTTGAGTTTTTAGTAAAAAGTTGAATTTTGCCACCCTGGGCCGAAAAATGGTCCCAGGTGGGCCTCGGGTCGTCCCTGGTAGGGTTTGTATGCTGAAAATAGGTTTTTGATGTTCCAGGGGTATTCTGGTAAAAATTAATAAAAATTGGTCTCAGGGGTCCGGATGACTGTCGACGGGTCTCGGGTGGTTCCCGGGTCAAATTCCTAGGCTAGACTGACTCTGGGCATAATGGAAGGGTACTTTGGTAATTTGGTTGTGGAGCTGACCCTCGGGGCAACACGGGGGTATTATGGTAATTTTGACATGGAGGTAACCCTAGGATGGACTCAAGGGTATGTTGGTAATTTTGGGGAGAAGCTGATTGCGGATCCGAAACAAAATCAAGACGAACCCTATGACTCCTTAGCATGCTAGACATTTATCTGAAAATGCACACAGAATACAGTATAAATGATATGATTAATAGAAATGATGAAAGATGGTCCGGCTTCTCAGAGAACGCAGACAGCATAACTGGGTGCCCTAAGGCAGATTTGCTATAGGGGGCACGAGAACAGTCGTGAGAGTATGAACCATTCCCGGGATCTAAACCTGGTGCTTTATTTTATTTATTTTGCATGATATATAGACGTTCGGTTTGGACATGGGGCTGGGTCGGGCAATTGTCGGGCCAGTACGATTCTAGATGTACCTACTACATACTGAAAGCAGTAAACAACTAATGATATTTAGATTTACTTACAGCCTACAGGTTCGAACCCCGGGTAGAGAATTTGATGTCTTAGATCGCCCGGAAAATCGGCTATAGCCTCCGGCAGAAACTGGTTGATTTGAGCCGAAAATCGGGCAGCGTAACGGCAGGACTGGAGGATCTGGAGTCGGGACTCGGACAGCGCTTCCGCTAAGCCCTGTCTACCAGTAGTTCTTTTCTAAGAAAAAACCGGCAGAGCTTCCGCGTAGTATCTATATCCCGAGATTCCACCTAGGGAATCCGGCAGAGCTTCGGTGCAACTCTGACTACCGAGGTTCCTTTCTGAGAAACCCGGCAGAGCTACCGCCTAAGCAAGACTTCCAACCCTGCTCACCAATACGAGATGGCTGAAGAATCCCTAAGACTGGCCCAAAGTAACCAAGAGATTCAACGGAGGCTCAGGTGCTGGAAGGCGTGTGAAACTTTTTTTTTTTTTTTTTGATCCGGCGTGTGAAACTTGAAATGAGCTTCTCATATATATATTGGTAAGTGGCGCCTAAGGGATAGGCACCAATCCCATGTGGCAGCCAGCCATTGGTTGTCTCGATTTTGGCTCCAATCCATGGGGTTTTGCACCGTTTTGCCTGATGCTGTCTCGGCTTGTCCGTACTCGCGTGTAGTTCTTTGATCCAACAACGTCCAGGGAGGTATCCCTAGGGTTTTGAGGTGTTTTGAGCGTCGTGGCGCCATCCGTTTTTCCAAGTTATGCTCTGAGGATGGAGAAATGTGATCATACGGCTCTCTGTTGAATTGGAGTGCTGTAAGCGATTGGATGAACAAACGAAGTCCGATTGACCTGGATCTCCTGACCCTGTTCGTTGGTTTTTATCGGGTAAGGGTACAGGGTGAGTGATGGTTCAACGGTCAATCGTTGTCCAATCTTGATGCGGCTTGGACCAATCACTTCTTAATGATGAGATGAGTACATCCAACGGTCTGATGCTCGATTGGATATTCTAATGATATAGCTGGCCGGTAGGCCCAGAAACGAGCTTCCAGGAGTTGATTTCTATCAAAGTATAGAAGGGAGGGCTACAAGCCTCCTGAAATGGCATGCTTGTCATCCAAGCTATGCACATGCAGATGTTAGATAAGATTGATATTGAAATTTGAGTTTGGGGGGCATCGGTAGTTCTACCATGCCAGTTTACCTTTACCGGGAATCGCGTGTTCTACACGGCAAAGTTGTTTCTGATTTCTAATGGTCGGGCGTCTCTCCTTCGGGGACGTCGACGTCATCAACTTAATTTGAAGAAATAGGGGTGTGGCAAAATCCGGTGTCAACAAATGCAAAAAGACAACGATGACATGTGGCCGTATATGGTAATTGCTTATCATACACCCTATAGGCACGCATTAGACCAATAGTATTGTAAACTAGCACACATTCGCTTTCTCCCCTCTGTTAGGCTATTGTTTTTAGCATAGTTAGAATCGTTGGACGGGGTTTGAAATATTGCACACGAGCCCAGTATTTTATTTGCACGTGTTAATTGTTCAAGTCGTGCCTTCAGGCACAGGCATGCGCCAGTATATTACATTTCACGATGGTGTGGGACCCACATAAATACATTTTCATAATAGCTGCTTAAATTAAATTGATCCAAATCCAATGCCGATCTTGTTGGGAAAGCGAATCCCCTAGACTCAGTGATAATGCGTACAAATTATTCCAAAAAAAATGAAAAACCCTACTTGGCGGAATTAGGGTTTACCTCTCCTCCATAAACACAAAAGCAGCGGTGGTTTGGCCTTTTTTTTTTTACACAAAACTACTTTAGTACTCGGTGAACTCCGCTCTACTGCAGCTTACTATCTTTTGTCATATTTCCTTATACCTCAATTTTCATACCCAATTGTGGAATCCTATAAGATCTGTTTGTTCTCTCTCTCTCACAGCTCACTTTTTGTTCTCTAAAAAAATGTGAGACCTAGAGAATGAAACTTTATAGTTATAAGGCTAGGACAAGGACCAAATAAGAAATCCTAATCTTACCGGGATTCTATTTCTTATTATTACACAAATCATAATTCACATTAATAAATAATTATAATTGCACTCTCGTCTTTATACCACTGGTGATGCTTTAAGGGCATCTCCAATGCACTACCTAAAAGAGTACCCCAAAGTGCCCTATCTAGCTAACTAAGAAAAACTCAAAAAATGCTCTCTAGTGCACAAAAATTGACTCCCTAAAATCCTAGGTGGCACCCCTCACTCGCTAAAGTGCCCCAAGTCACTACCTAAATTTTGGGAAGGACTTAAGGAGAGAGAAAGAGGAGAGAGATAGAGAGAAGGGATGGAGAGGGGAAATTTTGTGGGACCAAGGGCATTAAAGTGGGTCCCACTCTAAAAGATAATGGACATTATAGGTAGCCCATTAAAGTGCATTCCTCCTTAGCTAGCTAACTAAGTTCTTAGCACATAAAATAGGGCCCCACATGTGCTTAGGTGTACACTTTGGGGTAGTGCACTAGAGATGCTCTAAGTGTCTAATTGTCTTACAAAGTATTTAGACAATTACCTTAAAACGGTCTTGTTCAATACATACAGAGTGTACAATCACAATGAATTAGAACTAGAATTGTTTCTTGTAGTCAAGACAAACCTACTAAAACATTGTGCTGCAATCATACTAGTGGTGTGTCAAATTCCATCTAAGACTATGAAGAATTGATGATCTAATCTTCCGAGTGCCGTACTATACAGACTGGATCATCTACTGTGTAGGATAAAAGATGCATACGCACAATATGCAATAATATCATGCAAATATTATCCATAATAGGTTCTCATAAAAAAGGAATAAAACTGATTAATAATTAATTAATTCAAAATTAATCCATTACATAAAAGTGTGGTATAAAATTCTAACAGATCCACCCTCTCCCCTACTTTTTCTCTCTCTCTCTCTCTCTAGACTGAAACTCTAACCCCCAAAAGTTCTCTCTACAACCCCAACCCTATTGTAAATTTTGCGAAAATTCGGATGAATGAAACTGGGACGTTTTAGAGCGTCTGACGAGGCAACCAAACAATCCTCTCGGGGTTCGATTAATCTCCATTACTACACTTTCATAAACCTAAGTATACACATAGCCTATAACTATATTTCAACCAGTCAAGGATGCAGCTGATGAGCTAATGGGTTGGCTGGCGGTAAGTTGAGGAAGTTGAGTTACACTTTCAAAAAAAAGCCTACACCCCAAAAATTATTATTTTTACCCATAATTTCATATTCGATACTGGTCTTGTTTGATAGATGTTGTCGGGTAGGTTTCAAAAATTCATATTTTTTCAACATTAGATGAGAAGAATAAAAGTTATGTGGCCGGTGCCCCTTTTTTTTTTTTTTTGGAAAAAGGGCGATCTGGGAAAAGGAAAATTTAGAGTCGCCACCCGGTGTTTAATTTTCGGAAAATGTTAGGTACCCGAGAAACCGTTTAGGAAAATATGACTCTTGTGCCGCTGAAAAGGGGTTTGATCTGCGAAAAATAGAGATTTGGGTTCCGGAGCCAGGTTACCCGCGGGGAAGGTTTTGTTTAAAAAATGCACCCTGCGTGCCCAGAATTTTCTGGTCTCTACTAAATATTTGTGGGATTTTTCTGAAAATATTTTATTAAAAATTGTATTCACATAAATGATATATAAATAAATAAAAGAGAAATGACAATAATAAGCAATCACATGATTTGCAAGTGAACAATTAATTAATCACAGAATAATAAAAGAAGGGGCGTAACTGCAGGAATAGAGAGCAGGAGGGGGGAACTGCAATAAATTAACACTGGTTTTTCAAAAAACAGAGTATCAGTTTACGAAAACAGAGCATGAAAAAGATACCACTTTCTATGCCATACGGCATAGCAAATTACACCGCGCGGTGCAATTGTTAATACCGCACGGTGTCGCCGACAGAAAAAATTTCGAATTTTGTTTTGATCTGAATAGGAATTGTTTTTGTTTTTGGCATGAAAATTTTACCTTTTTGGTAACATTCAGAAACTGGAAAAATGATTTTGATGGAAATGTGCCTCCTCACATGATCATAATCACATAATAATCATGAGATATTACGTAATATATGTTCGGGAGGTTAAAGTTTGTTGAAAATGTCCTCCCGAATTTGAGAAAGAGTTATATAACTCTTCCCCAAACATGGTGGAATCCCCTCAGAGAATGTAGAACTCTTACTGACAACACACAAGTCTATTCCTCGAAACGATTTTGGTTGGAATCAAGTTTCTTCGAATTTGATCGGTTTGGAAACTGGAAGTGGTGATTGTAAACTATGAGGCAAAGTTTTGGTGTATTGTTTTTGACTAATTTTTGACAGAGCAACAAAGATGTAACAATAGGTGGTTTTTGCTGGGAATCGATTTGTACGTGACCGCTCGCAAATCATTCACTGAGTTCGATTTTTATAGGTATGAAGGTTGGATGGTCACACAAGTTAACCAAGACCCTCACGGTGAGAAGTCGGGCTTGAGTAGGGTGATTTTGTATGACACAACCAAAATTTGAATTGCAAAGCATCTCCAGGATTCCCGTGATGGGACAAGGGTGCCATGCGGCGTGCCAAATTGTCCCGTACAGTATAGCCATGAAGGTCGTACGGTGTTGAAGGGTTTTTGGGTTGTACGGTTTTGGGAAAGGAGGTCGTACGGTTCAAAAGGTTTAGGTTCTAGGCTCTTTTGGTTTGTTTATGACCCGAGGGTTTGTTCCGAGGTATATTTCGCGTTTTTTTCATCATTGGGGAGTGCACAAGTTATCAAAATTGGGGTGTCTACAGTTGCCCCTCTTCGATGCGACTTAGTCACCATTATGTTGGTGCAAGTCGTGTTGAAGATTCGGACATCGCAGTTTGACTAACTGTGCGGAAAAACAATAAAACAGGAATTTGGTTGAGTTCGGGGCTTCCTACGTACCTCGTTTATGAGGATCAGACCAATCGTAGTTCGGCGAGGCCGTTATGAAAAATTGACACCTCATTTTTCAATGAGGGAAAACGAATGATGTTCGCAAAGTAAGAGAAATACCTCGGAGGCTCGAGAAAGCCGTTAAAAATTAACTCGGAGGCTCAGAAAGCCGTTAAAAATTATTTCGGGGGCTCGAAAGCCGTTAATAATAACCCGGAGGTTCTAAAAGCCGTTAAAATTATTTCGGGGGCTCGAAAGCTGTTAAAAATAACTCGGAGGCTCTAAAAGTCGTTAAAAATTATTTCGGGGGCTCGAAAGCCGTTGAAAATAACTCGGAGGCTCAGAAAGCCGTTAAAAAAATTTCGGGGGCTCAAAAGCCGTTTAAAAATAACTCGGAGGCTCTAAAAGCTATTAAAAATTATTTTGGGGGCTCGAGAGCCATTAAAATAACTCGGAGGCTCTGAAAGCCGTTAAAAATAACTTGGAGGCTCTGAAAGTCGTTAAAAAGAACTCAGAGGCTCTGAAAGCCGTAAAAAAATATTTCGGGGGATCGAAAGCCGTTAAAAATAACTCAGAGGCTCTGACAACCGTTAAAAATTATTTCGGGGGCTCGAAAGCCGTTAAAAATAACTTGGAGTCTCTGAAAGCCGTTAAAAATATTTCGGGCGCTCGAAAGCCGTTTAAAAATAACTCGGAGGCTCTGAAAACCGTTAAAAATTATTTCGGGGGCTCGAAAGCCGTTGAACTCGGAGGCTTTGAAAGCCGTTAAAAATTATTTCGGGGGCTCGAAAGCTGTTAGAAATAACTCGGAGGCTCTTACAGCCGTTAAAATTATTTTCGGGGGATTAACGTCGTAGAGGACTTAAGAAATCTTGGAAAAATTAACGCCGTGGAGGATTTGGAAATTTAATAAAACACCGTGGAGGGTTTGAAAAATTTAATTGATAAATGCCAAGGAAAATGACTTTGAAATTAAGGATAGCTCAGGGGAGGAAGTGTAATTTTGCAAAAAAGGAAAGAAAGGGGTACCGTACGGTTGGGAAATCCATGCCCCACGGTGTAGATAAGGTCACTGCACGGTTTCAATGGAGATTTTCGCACATAAATAACCGTCGGCCTTTGATTTCCCTCCTTGCGTTCAAAATTTCTGGTCAGTTACTTCCTCGAAGTAAAAACCGACCCTCTCTTGTCCGAAATCTTCTTCTCCTTCCCAAAACTTCGATCAAAATCATTGCCTTTTCCAAAGCCATGGCGCGTTCCGGCAGTGGTGAGGACCAATCTTCATCTTCCGATGGTGAACAGTCACCGTCAATTCATGGGGGAGAGAGCTTGTCATCCCAATCAGCCGTGGGTGATGCAACTTTGATGGGTGAGGCCCCTTCGAACCTTGTTGGTTCGGTTGAGGCGAGTTCGAGTGGTGCCGAGCACCGCACGGTGCCAATTGGGGGTGAAATCCACCGTGATGGGTCTCGTACGGTGGATGTGGGCAGTGATGGCTCTAGTACAATTGAACCCAGTGGCGAGGGGACACTCATGGTGGTACTGAGCGGTGGTGTGGCGACAATGGGTGAGACCCGTGACCCGGCCGGTGGTGGTTCAAGCACCGTGGCAACCAGTAGTATTCCGGCGAGTAGTTTTGCTGATGATCGGCCTGAGGGAGGTCATAATGTGGCCATGCAGGGTGACGGGAGTGGTTCCGAGCCCATGGAAGTTGACGTGTCGGACATGGGTGCACGAGCTTCCGAGGTGGAGATGGATATTAAGGGTGTGCATGTCATGGTTGAGCAAAGACCCGCCGGGGAGGGTGTAAACACTGGTTCTCAGGAGAGCTTAGTACCTAATGACCTTCTGAGTGCTCCTTTGGTTACTGAGGTGCCAGTAGGAGGAGAGCGGACATCCGAGATGATTCTAGTGTTTAGGAGAGACTTGGGGAAGGAGACGGTGACGGTGGAGGAGGCTCGAGACTCGTGCAGTAGTGGTGAGGAGATGGACGTCAGAGAGGAGCCACGTACTGAGGTGGCTAGACCCACCATGACAGCTTCTCGGGTTTTTACCGGTTTGGCTGAGTCACTTGGTACAGGGAGTATGCACGCGGCTGGTGCTTCGGACCCATCGGTTGTTCCCACTGCAATTGGTTCTTCCCGGACTCCGGGTTTTTCTTTGGCTGACACACTAGAGGGAGTGAGAGACGAGGACTTGGTGCGGACCCTTCGGGAGGATCCGACTTTTGCTGACGCTCTAACCGAGGAGAAGGTGCCTGAGCACGTTCAGGACATTGTTCTAGAAGAGAGACAGAGAGAGGCTGAGGCTGCAGGAGAGCCGTTATCTCTAGCTGCGGAGGTGGAGATAGCTGAGAGGACCAGGCCCTCTTTTACCCCAGAGACTTACGTGCCACGGGTGCACTTTTTTATACCGCTGGGGTGTGACGTGTACTCGTCGGTGCACTTGTTTTACTGTGAGACGACCTTGCTGAGGGACCCGGAGACCCATATCTCAGCACGTCCACTGGTATGCATTTCAGTTATTGCATTTTGATTATTGTATTTGCTCTGAATTCCTGCATTTGCATGCTTTTCATTAATGTTGCCTGAGAAACATGTACTGATTTTTTGAAATAGCGGAGTACTTCTTTGCCTGTATACGGAGGTTCGTCAGACTCCCTTAAGAGCTTTCAGAGTTTTTTGGGGGCAATGAGAGAGATAATTGAGGGCACGAGCTTGATGGACTTTATCCGGCTTCTGGTGGCGACGCGGGCGGACCGCAAGCTGCTGAGGGCTTTGGTTGAGCATTGGTGGGACACCACCAACACCTTTCACTTGAGGTTTGCTGAGATGACCGTGACGCCATTGGACTTTTCGGCAATCACGGGTTTAAGAGTGGGTGGCGAGCCAATACCGTTCGACTCAGGGTTGTACAGAGACAGTCCAGCTATCAGGCACTTTCTGGGGAGAGAGATAGGTGAGGGAGAGCCCATGGTGAGGTTTGACCACTTGTCAGCCTTGTGGGACCACGAGCCAGAGTCGTCGACGGAGGCGGCTCAGATGGCGAGTCAACTTTTTCTGAAGAAGTTTGAAATTCCTTGGAGGTGAGGTGGCATGTCTGGGATAAAGTACCAGACGAGTACTTGAGGCGGATTCTGCTGGAGTCCCCGAACGGTTGGCAGTGGTACCTGGGAGAGAGGATGCCTCGTCAGTCCCTTAGGTTGGCGCACTTCAGGATACTGGGGCGTATTCCCCCCGGCGTACAACGGACTAACAAGTACACGCGGGCGGAGATAGAGAGGTACACTGTGCTGGACACTAAGCTTCCCTTCAGCAATTCCCCGGACTATGATTGCTTCCTGGTTGAGAATCTGGCTAGTTTCTTGGACATGGAGACACTTATAGCGGCCATGGAGGCCGCCTTGCCAATACTGAGGAGAGAGATAGAGTTGCAGACGACTGGAGGGATGATGGGAGTGCTGGATGTCCCTCAAGTTGCACCCCCTCTTGTCCTTACCTCTGTTCAAGTAACCTGTAAAAGAAAGAAAACACATTTTTAGTTTGCATTTTCTTAAGCATTATTTGAAATACCTGTGTAACGCCTTTGTTGTTTTGTAGATCCCTGCCAGCTGGGCGTCTGAGTCCTATCAGCTGAACTTGGATTTGGAGGCTTTGGTGCGCCGGCTGATGATCGGCGATGTCCCTTCTGTGCGTCCCTGAGCTGAGGCAGGAGTGGTGTTTAGAGAGGGCAGACCCGCCAGAGGTAGAAGTGCCAGAGACGGTGGCGGAGGAGCTCGTGGAGCCCGCGGTGGTGGCGCTGCTGAGAGAGGCGGTGGTGCTAGAGGTGGAGGCGGCGACAGAGGCCGAGGTGCCCGAGTGGCAGACACAGGTGGTGGAGCCAGAGCTGGTGTCACAGGAAGAGCTGTGAGAGGAGCTAGCAGAGGGGCTGAAGGAGCCAGCAGAGGAAGAGGGTGTAGGGCTGGCCGTAGACCTTCTCCCGGCAGAGAGACTTCTCAGGTAATCCTTATGCCTTGTGTGGACGATCCGAGGCCCACACGATTCGTTGAAAATAAAATGACGAATTTAAAGGAAAAAAAAAAAGAAAGAAAGAAAATTTCGAGTCGCCACCCGGGGTTTAATTTTTGGAAAATGTTAGGTACCCGAGGAACCGTTTAGAAAAATAATGTGACTCTTTTTGTGCCGCTGAAAAAGGGGTTGGTCTGCGAAAAATAGAGATTTTGGGTTCGGGAGCCACGTTACCCGCGGGGAAGGTTTTCTTTGAAAAATGCACCCCGCGTGCCCGGAATTTTCCGGTCTTTACTAAATATTTGTGGGATTTTTATGAAAAGATTTTATTATAAATTTTATTCACATAAACAGTGTATAAAAGGAATAATACGTCTAAAAGAAATAAACAAATGACGACAAATCACACATGTGCGAATAAGCATTTAAATAAAATAAACTTAATCAAAAAGAGGATCTAAGTGTAAGACCGAAAAGTACAGGGGGTTAAATATGATAATGCCACTGTAAATCACCAAAACAGAGCATCGGATTTTAGAAAAATAGAGCATAAGAAAACCTTGGCTTCTGATGCCGTGCGGTGCTGGCATATATACCGCACGGTGGAGACAGTTACACCGTACGGTGTAGCTGGCTTCTGGAAAAATAAATAAAAATATCTTTGACAGAACGAAGACAATTTTTATACTTGCCATGAAACCAAGGTTTTGTTGATTTGGAAAGCTTCGGAAAATTGTTTTAGCGGAGAAATGTACCTCCCAATTGAGCGAACGTCATGAAACACATTGGTTGTGTTCATGGCCTTACTCCAGAGATTAAAACAACCCATGAATTGTTCTTTTTGATGATCATTTGAATTTGTTTAGGTTTGAGGGAAGTATTGAACCACCCCAAATCTAGCAAATCTCCCCTTAGAACGTAAAGACTTCACATAGGAATGCGAATTTCTACCTCGAAACGAATCGGTTGAAGTGATTGAATCGGAAACGGAGAGTGTATGGGGGTGTAGTTTTTGGGATTTTGAATGAATGAGGGGAAACGGTTAAACGAGATTTTTGGCTCGAGAATCTTCGTTTGATTCGTACGTCGGTTTGTAGGTAGCCGAAATCGTTTGACGGAGGTGAGTATATATAGGCCATGGGTGCCGTACTCTCCCATACAAAATGATGAGCTACATTAGGGGTAACGTATCACGCTACGGTTCTGAGCTGCTGGAACGAACGCGGGAATTAGGGATATGGGACACAGACACCGTGCGGTGTGCAAGGTGGTGCCGCACGGTGTGGCTATGGAAGTCGTACAGTGTTAGAAGATTTTTGGATCGTGCAGTTCTGAGAAGAAGACTGTACAGTTCAGGTATTTTTGGGATTTTGACTTTTTTGACTCGTTTGACCCGAGGGACCGTTCCAAGGTATATTTCGTGTTCTTTCATCATCGGGGACGCACAAGTCATCAAATTTGGGGTGTCTACACCTTGTTATTTGTACTTTGTGCTTTTAGATTTGTATATCATCCTTGTATGCTGATGAAATTTCTTTGCTTCTGCAGAGCATGTCCCCACCTCCGAGGACTGAGCGCGGGAGGCCGCTGATGTAGCAAGTTGGAGGTGGTCCTGCGATCCCTCCTTATGACAGAGTACTCCGAGACCGCCAGTCTTCCGCTGAGAGACCGGGAGGGAGTGTACCAGGGAGTTCACCCCCACCGCCACAGTGGGCTTTCAAACCAGGGGAGGCAGAGAGCAGTGAGGAGAAGGATGTAGGTCCTGCTGAGTCTGAGGAGTTCAGGCCGCGGGTGCAGAAGAGGGCCCGTTCTTGAGTTGGTAGGTCAGGCCCGCGTGCCTGCTTTTTGATTTGGGCGCCTGTTTGCCCTTTTTTTTTTTCTTTCCATGGATGCGGCCTGCGTGCCGTGGCGATGGTTGATGATGTTGGGCCTGTTTTGCCCCTGGATAGATGCACTTTTCGTATTTATGTCATGGATATTGCACATGGTTTTTATAAAAACTCGCATTTCCGTTATGTGAAATGACTTGCATTAATAAAGACATGAATCTAAAAACTAAATCTAGCACTGAGAATGTATGACACGAGACACAGTGGGGAAATACATGTATAAGAATTTGAAACTAGGAGACACGTGAATTGACTCGATAGAATTGGACACTTTTGGCTTTTTATGAGAAAAACTGGAAAAATAATGACTGAGAGGGATTTTGAGTGTAAACGCCCCGTAACTTGATGACTTGACTTGATGCATGCAACAACGCTGGCAAATCAACAAAACCAAGTAAATTTCATGAAACCATAATCCGGCATGCCGGGACTTGATTTTCGGCTATCCCGGGCCTTCCAAATAAACGGAAATTTGACTAACCCATGAAACATGCTTGACATATCCTTCTTGAGTTAGAAAATGCATGACACGCCTTTGCTTGAAGTGAATATCCCGAGAAGTTGTGGAAAAGTCGCAAAATTTCGTCCAAATCTCCGTATCCGGGGTTTTCGGCGTATCCGTCTATCGAGACGTCCTTGAAAGTGCCAAACAATTCCTCTACTAAACCTTTGATACTCATTTTGAGTTGTATGTACAAGAAAAGTGGCCAAAAGAAGCTCGGAATGGGTCCCAGAGGGCCAAAATTGGGATTTTGGTCGGAAAATGGCCCAATGTGCCGTACAGCATAGGAATAGGCACCGCACGGTGCACCTATAGAGCCGTACGACACTGATCTTTGATGCCCCACTTCTGACACTATTTTCTGCAGTTTTGTCTCCTGTCTTGACCTTTTGATGCACATTTGGACGTCCAACAACCTTGAAATGCTGAACCAAAATTTATTTTGGGAAAGTTTACAAACTTTTGCATTATCCTTGCGTTCCTCAATGTGGCACGCTTCCCGAGGCGCACGTTTTCCAAGATTTTTGAACTTTTCTCCCTTGAATGCTTATAAGTAGCATTATCTCCACAACAAATTCATCTCAAAATTGTACTCCACATCTCCCTCTATATTGTCCAAATGGCTGTTAGTATCTTAGCTTTGGTTCGTTCCTGGCTCGACGAACTCAATGGCCTGGGCTGGCTGAACTTCCGTGACCATAGATTGTCGTCAATGCGCTACATTCGGGATGTAACTATACGTCCTGAGTTGCTTCATGCCGCTGTCCATTTCTGGGATCCCGAAGTGCACGTGTTTCGCTTCGGCCTTCAAGAGCTATGTCCTACGGTGGAAGAGTTCCACGCGTACCTTGGAGGTTTCGACCTGGAGGCTCCCGTCATTCCTCTTCAGGGAGTGAGTTATGCTGATGTGCTATCCTCAAATCTGGGTTTGAGCAAAAATGTGGCGAGGTCCATAATTCAGGGGGGCATGCTCAACATTCCGCGCTTGATCAACCATTTTCGACCTGAAGGTTTTGCCTTGTGTCTCGCTATCCTTGCGGCGTTCTTGTTTGTTCGCTCAAACAATCAGGCAAGTGCGGCACTGGTGGGAGTGGCTAAGCAAATTGAGGAGCGGAAAGACGTGGCTCCAATGGTTTTGGATGAGACTTTGATGGGCTTGGATGGAGTCCATGCTGGGCAGACCAATGTCTTTGAAGGCAGTGCTTTGCTATTACATGTAGGTTTCTCACTCAGCTTTCCTTTTTCTGGCTTATCTCTCAATCTCTTTTTACCTCAATGCTCAGGTTTAGGCTTTCTATGGCTCCTTACTTGTTTTTTCTCTCACGTAGACTTGGCTTTGTGATAAGGCAACTCTTCTGGAGGCGGTGCCGCGGAACAGGATCCATGAGACACAAGGTTTTGTTCAAAGGGAATACCAGGAGTTTCACAAGAGCGTTCCCAGTTGGATTCAGGTGCTTTCCCAGCTTAAAGAGGACAAAATTTCTTGGGGCTTGAACTGGCTAGATCATCTGACCATGGCGGTGAGCAATATGGGACGTCATCGCGTAGTTCTGGTAGGTCTGGCTTGCTAGACCTTTTACATCCCTTACCGCATTCTGCGTCAGCTTGGTGTCTGTCAAACAGTACCACTCGTAGATCCCGAGAATTTCGTCATACCAAATTTCAACCATGCAACTATCCAAGCTTACCAGCGTACTTGGAGGGAGCGTGCAACTGTTCTCAAAGATTAGTATCCCAACATTGTGCTTCCGGGGCGTTACAAGAGGTGGTTAATACAAGAGATTGAAGCAAGAGAGAATGGAAATCAAAACTGACATTTGCTTTAGTCTTAATGTACCCAAAATAAATTGCTGACCCATGACATGTTTCATGTGGGCCATTATTTTGCTATTGTTGTGTTGTTTTGTGAAAGATTCATCCTCAGCCATGTAATCGAAGAAATTAGTCTGAATAAAAAATGAATTATGAAAGTTTTCCGCTTTGATTCTCAATGGTTATAATTGCAAGCGCGAATGATGGCTCTGGATCAACTCAAACGATGTTTCAAAAGATTGCGACCGGTCCTCAATGTGAGGATGCCTACGTATCCTTAAGAAGGAATCAGGTCATGACGTAGTTCATGCATACAGTTTTTGGCTAGGGTTCACTCGAGTATTTTCACTCTCCTTTTGTGCTCTAACTTTTGCCTAGTACCGCCCTTTCGAGTTTTCGGTCTAGCGAACTCTTTTGATTCATTTGTCTTGATTTTTGCCTAAGCCGCCCGATGTGGGTTTCCGACTTAGCAGACTTGCTCTAATTTTTGCCTGGCACTGCCCGCCCTTGCGGTTTTCAGTCCAGCAAGCTTCTCTCAGGGGTAGTATCTCTTGAGTTGATCCATGTTGACCAAAGTTGAGAATTCGTTGCCGTCAAGATTGATAAGCTGAGTTGCGCTTCCGGACAAGATTTTCTTGATAATGTAGGGCCCTGCCCATTTTGGCCGAAATTTCCCGCGTGGATCGAAAACTGGAGCCCGGATCTCCTTCAGAACCATATCCCCTTCTTGTAGATTCCTGGATTTGACTTTCTTGTTGAAAGCACGAGCGATTCGACGTTCATACCCTTGAACGTGATACAAAGCTTTGAGCCTTCTCTTGTCCAATAACATGAGTTCTTCGAATCTTGCGCTTTGCCATTCAGCTTCCTCGATGTCTGATTCTATCAAGACCCTAAGAGATGGTACTTCAAGCTCGATAGGGAGAACGGCTTCCATACCTGTGGACGGTCGGGCGCCCACGCCTTTTTTTGTGTTTGGAAAAATGAAAATTTAGAGTCGCCACCCGTTGTTTAATTTTTGGAAAATGTTAGGTACCCGAGAAACCGTTTAGAAAAAAATATGACTCTTGTGCCGTTGAAAAAGGATTTAATCTGCAAAAAATAGAGATTTTGGTTCGGGAGCCAGGTTACCCGCAGGAAAGGTTTTGTTTGAAAAATGCGCCTCGCGTGCCCGGAATTTTCCAGTCTCTACTAAATATTTGTGGGATTTTTCTGAAAATATTTTATTGAAAACTCTATTCACATAAACAATTTATGAATAAATAAAAGAGAAACAACATATTAAAGAAACAAATAATGGTAATAAATCACATAGGGGACAAATTAACATGAAATAATAGAGAAGAAGGACGAAATAGCAAGAATAGAAAACAAAAGGGGCTAACCGTAATAAATTACTTAAAAGTTTTCCAGAAACAGAGCATCTTATTCGGAAAAATAGAGCATTCTTCCCCCGATGCCGTACGGCATTCAAAAGTGCACCGCGCGGTGCAACTATCAATGCCGCGCGGTGTCATTAGTTGAAAATTTTCAAAATTTTGTTTTCGGGTCAGGGAAGCAAATGAGATGTTTTCTAAGGAAAAACCATGATTTTTTTTAGTTGAAAATCTTTCCAAAAAGGAGTTGGAATATACCTCCCAATCGAACTAATGACGGAAAATACATTAGTTGTATTCCTGTCATCGTTCCAAAGACCGAAACAACGCACGGATTGTTCCGTTTGATGAATAACACATTTTGTTGAATCCAGAGGAGGTATAGAACCACTCTGAATACAACAAAAGACCCCCTCAAGAACACCAAGCTTGATTTTTGAATTGAGAAATACGATTTATACCTCGGAAGCAAACCGGTTCGGTCGAGAAAGAGGTTCTTGATTTTTTTTTTGGGTAAGTAGGACAAGGCTTTGTATGATTTATGGAGTGATGAAAGGATAATGTTTAGGAGAAATTTTGATCAATTGGTTTGTATACGGGTCGAGAGCTAGCTCAAACCGTTTGGAGGAAGTTGGTTTAAATAGAGGATGGGTGTCGTGCGTTCTCCATGGGTGAGATTCGTACGCCAAAATGAAGAGCTATACCCATAGGCTTTTGCCGTATCACGCAATCGTACTGAGCTGCTGGGCAACCCGGGATTTACGCTGATAAGACACCAGTGCCGTAAGCTGTTCAAAGGTGCACCGCGCGGTGCAAATGGTCATGCTGCATGGTGAAAGGGGGAGAGGTTTGGATTTTTAAATTGTATGGTTTGGAGGGAAGGCTGTACGGTTCATGCAAAGCTTTTTTTTTTTGACCCTTTTGACTTATTTGACCCGAGGAGTCGTTACGAGGTATATTTTGTGTGTTCTTTCATCATCGAGGATGCATGGGCATAAAAATTGGGGTGTCAACAGTTGCCCCTCTTCGACGAGGCTTAGTCATTATTGTGTTAATGCAAGTCGCGTCGAAGATATAGACATCTCAATTTGATCACCTTAGTGGGAAAAGCAAGGAAAACGACAAAAAAATTTGGTCGAGCTTAGAGCTTCCTACGTACCCCGTTTGCAGGGATCAGACCAATCGTAGTTCTTTGGGGCTTTCAAGCAACATGAAAAATTGACACCTCATTTTTCAACGAGGGAAAAACGAATGTCTTGAAGGATTTAAATGTCGTAGAGGACTTACATGAAAATATTTAAATGTTGTGGACACCCCCAATTTTGATGACTTATGCATCCCCGATGACGAAAAAAAGCACGCGAAATATGCCTTGGAATGAACCCTCGAATCATGAACAAACCAAAAGAACCTAGAACCTAACCCTTCTAAACCGTACGGCATACTCCTTGGCACCGCACGGTGCCCTTGTCCCATCACCGTGATTCCTGGCTGCTCCAACTGCTCAGTTCGTTGGCGTGATACGCAAAACCTATACCCGTAGCTCGTAATCTTTGCGTACGAATCTCCCCCATGGAGAAGAAGTACGGCACCTAATCCATATAAACAATCCTCAGTTGAACTGTTTCGGCCGGAACGAACAGAGCTTCAGAACGTTTGTACACAAAACCCACCAAATTCTCAATTGATTTCTTCTCTTTCACCTTAATCCCATTCTGCCAAGAATCATTCACCACTCTACAAACCACGTAAATCTTGTCCTGACAATCCAAAAAAGCCACAAACCCAGTCGCAATCCATTCGGTTTCGTTTCGAGGTATAAACCCGTGTTCTTATCAAAGTTTTTGTATTCCGAGGGGTGTCCACTAGGTTTAAGGGAAGCTTTGTAGCTCTCCCTTGAACATAAAAGGACGTTTTCAATCAAGCATAAACCTCTCGGATGAGCCTTGCATGATATCAATAATTATCACGAAATGTCATTCGTGTGTGGAGGTACATTTCTTCGTTACAATCTCTCTTAAAGTCTTTCAAAACCGTCAAAAAGTCATATTTTTCACAAAGAAAAACAGAGCCCCTTTTCATTCTGACAAAATCAATTTTTTTCAAAATTTTGTGCTATCAGTGGCACCGCGCGGTGTCAGTCGTACACCGCGCGGCATCTATTCCGACACTGTACGGCGTCAGTGGTAAAATTCAATTTTTCATGCTCTGTTTCGGATTCTGATGCTCTGTTTTGGGAAATAACTTACATACCTCTTATTACACTGACCCCCCTTGACTTTTGTTTGTTACTATTACATCCCCTCATGTTATTTATTATTTCAATTAAATATTTATTTGTGCTTTAAATGTTTTGTTGCATTACTTGTTTATTCAATATGTCATTTTATTGCATTGCTTGACCTGTCACTGTTATTTATTTCTTTAAAATAATTATTTACTGTTTATGCGAATAAAGTTTTCAATAAAATCTTTTCATAAAAATCCCACAAATATTTAGTAGAGACCGGAAAATTCCGGGCGCGCGAGGTGCTTTTTCGAACAAAACCTTCTCCGCTCGTAACCTGGCTCCCGAACCCAAATCTGTATATTTCGCAGATCAAACCTTTTTTCAGTGGCACAAGAGTCACATTATTTTTCTAAACGGTTTCTCGGGTACCTAACATTTTCCAAAAATTAAACCCCGGGTGGCGACTCTAAATTTTCTATTTTTCCCTAAATCGCCCCTTTTTCAAAACAAACAACATCAAAAAAAGCGTGGCACCGTTCACAAAATGGCGACTCTGCTGGGATCCACCATTCACCGGGGCAAGCACCATTCACCGGGGCAAGCATATGCCGGGATCCAAAAAAACTCAAAGCCGCAATCTTCAGCCTCAACAAAAATAAACCCAAGGGTCAAACCTCAACCTAAAAGCTCAAGCTTCAAGAACCAACCTGATATCCAAACCGTGGCCAAAAGGAAAGACAGTAAAGCAAAAGAGACAGCCCGTTGCGCTACCTACTTTTCAAAATAAAAAAGAAAAGGGAATGTTGTTATTATGTCATCAAGTGTCAAATCCTGAGTCTCACTCAACCGTCCTTCGGGATAATTTTTCAAATCAATTGGCCATAAATGGTCCCCCTTTTTCTCAAATCAATCATCCTCCGGGACATGTTTATTTTCAAGTGTTCTCAGTAACAATTATTTTCAATCAAACGCCCTTAGTGGCGGTTTTCCAATCAAGTGTCCTCAGTGACGATCATTTTTCAACCAAACGTCCTCAGTGGCGGTTTTTCAAACAAGTGTCCCCAATGGCGGTTTTTCAATAAAGTGTCCTCAGTGACGATCATTTTTCAACCAAATGTCCTCAGTGGCGGTTTTTCAAACAAGTGTCCCCAATGGCGATTTTTCAATCATGCGGCAGTTTTTCAATCAAGCGTCCTCAGTAGCGGTTTTCCAATCAATCATCCTTCAAGACAATTTTGCTTTTAGACAATTATCCTTCGGGATAGCTTTTCAATCAATCGTCCTCCGGGATAATTTTTCAATCAACTTCAAGCTCAATTTCAAAGTCAAGACCAGAAATGGTCGCCTTCAAATTCAAATTCAATTTCAAAGACCAGAAATGGTCGCCTTCCAATTCAATTTCAAAGACCAGAAATGGTCGCCTTCAAATTCAATTTCAAAGACCAGAAATGGTCGCCTTCAAATTCAACTTTAAAACCAGAAATGGACGCTTCAAATTCAATTTTAAAAACCAGAAATGGTTATGTAGACACCCCAATTTTGACCCTGCATCTCCCCGATGATGAATAAAAGAAAATATGTGGAATACCTTGAAATGATCGATCGCGCCTTTAAAGCCTTTAAAATCTTTTGCATGATTTCGTGGGTAACCTCGAACATCTATAAAATCGTTTCCTCTCCCTCACTTTCAGGGGGTTGAAGAAAAGGGTTGAGAAGACGGTGAAGAGGTTGAAGAGAGGTGTAAGACGGTTCGAACATATACCAGAGATCGCAAAGAGAGGAAAATCGTGAAAATTTCTCCCCCGTCCAGTTACATCCTTTTTCAGTAAGAAGTTTCATACAAAAAAAACACTTCAAAACATCTACTCAACTCCAAAAGTTTTCAAAGGGATTGAGAATCAAACCCAAGGAAAAACAAGTTTCTTTCAGGCATTCGAATCAATCCGATCAAGGTATAAAAATCATATTTTCTGGGTCGGGTTCAGTAACCGCGGTTCTTAGAGGGGTTTCCCCCGAATTCAGAATAACTCCAGTAGTAATTTTCGGGTCCGGGAGAATTTATTTACAGTGAAAATCTTCCCGAGGCATCGGAACGAGTGATTTTTCATCATAATCGCACGGTTCGGGCCTTTCTCGGGATACATTTCTTCCCCAAAATATTTTCTAAACATTAATACTCCTCTTAGGAAAATTTTCGTATAAAAGAAACCGGTTTTCGAGTCAAAACTCCATTCCCTCCAGAGGATGGAAAATATTTTGCAAGAAATGGCCAGAGGGCCGGTCGGCCCTGATTAAGGACCGGACGACTCTTTCACCAGAGCCGAACGGCTGTCCCAGAGAGCCGGGCGGCTCTCCCCTGTTTTTCAGTAAATCTCCCCTGTTTTCTTATCCTCTGGTGCGATTTACATTTTCAAAATTTCACTTTTTCCCTATACTTTGCTTTATTTAACATTTAGTTCCTTCATTTTATTTTATTTCCTTGTAGTCCTGTTAATTTCATTTATTTATTATTTCCTGTTATTTAATTGTTTAATTGTCAAAGATTTTCAATAAAATATTTTTGAAGAAAAATCCCACAAATATTTAGTAGAGACCTGGAATATCCCAGGCGAGCGGGGTGCTTTTTCCAAAAACCTTCCTCGCCCGTAACTTGGCTTCCGGACCCAAAAAGAATCTTTTTCGCGGACCAAATCTTTTCCAAACGGCACAAGAGTCATCAATTGTTTTCAAACGGTTTCTCGGGTACCAAAACGGTTTTCTAAATCAAATCCCGGGTGGCGACTCATATTTTTCAGTAAAACATATTTTCCGGAAACACCGGAAGTGGCCGTCCACAGGTTACTTCAGATTCAAATCAATTTCAAGACCAGAAATGATCGACTCTTTTCAATCAAACCGTACTGAGGGATGACTTTTTAACCAAATCACCTTGCGGGGTAATCTTTTCAATCAAGTTGTCCTTCGGAATCACTTTTCAAACATGAATTCACTTGTTGTTTTTCCTGGAAAACTCAGGGCACTGTCACGCTCCGAACGGATCACGATCATTCTCGTGAAGCACTCACTTTGGTCCGGACGGTCACTCGCTCTGAACGGATCACAATCATTCTCATGAAGCACCCACGTTGGTCCGGACGGTCACTCGCTCCAAACGGATCACAATCATTCTCATGAAGCACTCACGTGGGCCCGGACGGTCACTTGCTCCGAATGGATTGTAGTCACTGTTTAATAAAGTCCGTCAGGCGTCAATAAAAATTCCGTAATGGCACTAGTTGATAATTTCATGTAAGCCCTTACACGGCATTTTAAGTTTTCATGTAAGCCCTTACATGGCATTTAATTCTTCAAGACATTCGTCGGTTTTGTTCACTAAACATCATTTGTTTTTCCCTCGTTGAAAAATGAGGTGTCAATTTTCATAAACGGCCCCGACGAACTACGATTGGTCTGATCCTTGCAAACGAGGTACTTAGGAAGCCCCGAGCTCGACCAAATTTCCTATTTTATTGTTTTCCACGCAGTTAGTCAAATTGGGATGTCCGAATCTTCAACATGACTTACACCAACATGATGGTGACTAAGCCGCGTCGAAGAGGGGCAACTGTAGACACCCCAATTTTGATGACTTGTGCATCCCCGATGACGAAAAAAAGCACGCGCAATATGCCTTGGAACGAACCCTCGAGTCATGAACAAACCAAAAGAACCTAGAACCTAACCCTTCTAAACCGTACGGCCCACTTATCCAAACCGTGCGGCCCAGAATCACTTCTCCACCGTACAGCCTCCTTGGCTACACCATACGGCATACTCCTTGGCACCGCACGGTGCCCTTGTCCCATCACCGTGATTCCTGGCTTCTCCAGCTGCTCAGTTCGTTGGCCTGATACGCAAAACCTATACCCGTAGCTCGTAATCTTTGCGTACGAATCTCCCCCATGGAGGAGAAGTACGGCACCTCATCCATATAAACCATCCTCAGTTGAACGGTTTCGGCCGGAACGAACAGAGCTTTAGAAAGTTTGTACACAAAACCCACCAAATTCTCAATTGATTTCTTCTCTTTCACCTTAATCCCATTCTGCCAAGAATCATTCACCACTCTACAAACCACGTAAATCTTGTCCTGACAATCCAAAAAAGCCACAAACCCAGTCCCAATCCATTCGGTTTCGTTTCGAGGTATAAACCCGTGTTCTTATCAAAGTTCTTGCATTCTGAGGGGTGTCCACTAGGTTTGAGGGAAGCTTTGTAGCTCTCCCTTGAACTTAAAAGGACGTTTTCAATCAAGCATAAACCTCTCGGATGAGCCTTGCATGATATCAATAATTATCACGAAATGCCGTTCGTGTGTGGAGGTACATTTCTTCGTTACAATCTCTCTTAAAGTCTTTCAAAACCGTCAAAAAGTCATATTTTTCACAAAGAAAACAGAGCCCCTTTTCATTCTGACAAAATCAAATTTTTTCAAAATTTTGTGCTATCAGTGGCACCGCGCGGTGTCAGTCGTACACCGCACGGCATCTATTCCGACACCGTACGGCGTCAGTGGTAAAATTCGATTTTTCATGCACTGTTTCGGATTCTGATGCTCTGTTTTGGGAAATAACTTACATACCTCTTATTACACTGACCCCCCTTGGCTTTTGATTGTTACTATTACTTCCCCTGATGTCATTTATTATTTCAATTAAATATTTATTTATGCTTTAAATGTTTTGTTGCATTACTTGTTTATTCAATATGTCATTTTATTGCATTGCTTGACTTGTCACTGTTATTTATTTCTTTAGAATAATTATTTACTGTTTATGTGAATAAAGTTTCCAATAAAATCTTTTCATAAAAATTCCACAAATATTTAGTAGAGACCGGAAAATTCAGGGCGCGCGGGGTGCTTTTTCGAACAAAACCCTCCCCGCTCGTAACCTTGCTCCCAAACCCAAATCTGTATTTTTCGCAGATCAAACCTTTTTTTAGTGGCACAAGAGTCACATTATTTTTCTAAACGGTTTCTCGGGTACCTAACATTTTCCAAAAATTAAACCCCGGGTGGCGACTCTAAATTTTCTATTTTTCCCTAAATCGCCCCTTTTTCGAAACAAACAACATCAAAAAAAGCGTGGCACCGTCCACAATTGCCGTACAAGGGCTTACATGAAACTCTTTTAAATGTCGTGCAAGGGCTTACATGAAAATATAAACTGTCGTACAAAGGCTTACATGAAAATATCAACTGGTGTCATTACGGACTTTTTATTGATGCCTGACGGACTTTATCAAACAGTGACTATAATCCGTTCAGAGCGAGTGACCGTCCGGAACCACATGAGTGCTTGTGAAAGGTTTGGGGTCAAGAAAGTGTATATGAAAGTGAGAGTGACCGTTTGGAGTCGCAAGAGTGTGTGTGACTTGTTTAGAGTGACGAGAGTGCTCATGACCGGTTCGAGGTCATGAAAGTGGCTGTGACCCTTTGGAGTCACGAAAGTGTATGTGACCGTTCAGAGTCACGAAAGTGCTTATGACCGATTCGGGGTCAAGAAAGTGTATATGAAATTGATTGTGACCGTTCAGAGTCACGAAAGTGTGTGTGACTTGTTTAGAGTGACGAGAGTGCTCATGATCAGTTCGAGGTCATGAATGTGGTTGTGACCCTTTGGAGTCCCGAAAGTGTATGTGACCGTTCAGAGTCACGAAAGTGCTTATGACCGGTTTGGGGTCAAGAAAGTGTATATGAAAGTGATTGTGACCGTTCGGAGTCACGAAAGTGTATGTGATCGTTCAGAGTCACGAAAGTGCTTATGACCGGTTCGGGGTAAAAAAAGTGTATATGAAAGTGATTGTGACCGTTCGGAGTCACGAAAGTGTATGTGACCGTTCAGAGTCACGAAAGTGCTTATGACCGGTTCGGGGTCAAGAAAGTGTATATTAAAGTGATTGTGACCGTTCGGAGTCACAAGAGTGCGCATGACTGTTTGGAGTCACGAAAGTGTAAGTGACCGTTCAGAGTCAAGAAAGTGCTTATGACCGGTTCGGACTCAAGAAAGTGTATATGAAAGTGATTGTGACCGTTCGGAGTCACGAAAGTGTGTGTGACTTGTTTAGAGTGACAAGAGTGCTCATGACCGGTTCGAGGTCATGAAAGTGGTTATGACCCTTTGGAGTCAAGAAAGTGTATGTGACCGTTCAGTGTCACGAAAGTGCTTATGACTGGTTCGGGGTCAAGAAAGTGTATATGAAAGTGATTATGACCGTTCGGAGTCACGAAAGTGTATGTGACCGTTCAGAGTGACGAAAGTGCTTATGACCAGTTCGGGGTCAAGAAAATGTATATGAAAGTGATTGTGACCGTTCGGAGTCACAAGAGTGCGCATGACTTGTTCGGAGTCACGAAAGTGTATGTGACCGTTCAGAGTCACGAAAGTGCTTATGACCGGTTCGGGGTCAAGAAAGTGATTGTGACCGTTCGGAGTCACAAGAGTGCGCGTGACTTGTTCGGAGTCACGAAAGTGTATGTGACCATTCAGAGTCACGAAAGTGTATGTGACCGTTCAGAGTCACGAAAGTGCTTATGACCGGTTCAGGATCAAAAAAGTGTATATGAAAGTGATTGTGACCGTTCGGAGTCACGAAAGTGCGCGTGACTTGTTCGGAGTCATGAAAGTGTATGTGACCGTTCAGAGTCACGGGAGTTCACGTGACTTGTTCTGAGTCACAAGAGTGCTTTATGAGAATGATTGTGATCCATTCGGAGCGAGTGACCGTCCGGTCCAACGTGAGTGCTTTATGAGAATGATAGTGATCCGTTCGGAGCGTGAGAGTGTTTATGAACAGTTCAGGGTCATGAAAGTGCTTGTGACCGTTCGGAGTCACAAAAGTGCATGTGACCGTTCAGGGTCATGAAAGTGTCTATGACCGTTCGGAGTCACAAGAGTGTATGTGTTGGAAATTGTTTCTAGTGAAGGAAAAATGAATTCAGACCACGGAGGTTAATGCCAAAGAGGACTTAAAACAAAGGACGATGATGACATGTAGAGAATCATTCTCATGAATAAATGCATATAACCACTTCGTCGGTGAATGATTATAATTGAATACCTATAGAGGACTTAAAAACAAAGTGAATGCCTATAGAAGACTTAAAAACGTAGTGAGTGCCTATAGAGGACTTTAGTTTGAAAGACTATCACTGAGGACTTTTGATTGAAGAATCGTTCCGGAGGATGGTTGCATGAGACTCAGGTTTCGACACTTGATGACATAATGACAACATTCATTTCTTTGAAAAGGTAGGAGGCACAACGGGGTGTCACTTTTGCTTTACTGTCTTTCCATTAGGCCACGGTTTGGATCTCGGGCTGGTTCTTTAAGCTTCAACTTTTAGGTTGAGGTTTGACCATTGGGTTTGTTTTTGTTGAGGCTGAAGATTGCGGCTTTGAGCTTTCTTAGATCCCGGCGTATGCTTGCCCCGGTGAATGGTGGTGGGCTAACGTGCCCCATTTCTTGGATTTGGGCACATGCTTGCCCCAGTGAATGGTGGTGGGCCAACATGCCCTAGTTGTGGACAAGTGTGCCCCTCAATTCTGAATCTGTTAGTGATTTTCGCTATCCATTGACCAATGTAGATTCTTCCGTGTATTGAAATCGTCTTCCACGAGTTTAAGACCAATTAGACCATGAAGACTTTGGACAGAGACCTTGTGTGAATTTGGACAAGGCCCAGATAAAGAAGATCCTTTTTGGAGGAGCGACTCTACAATGATGCCCCTTGGCAAGACAAAGACCACAAAGTGTATTTTTGACAAGACCAAGCTGACTCAAAGGATTTTAACATGACTAACAAGACCAAGGGATTTGATCGGCCTTTTGGAGAACAGAGTGGACTTTGACATGGCTGACAACAAAGGATTGAAAAGGTCTTTTCATCAACTGAGTGAGTCCCCTTTAGGATGCTCTTGACTTGGGCGAAGATTAACTGTTAGAAGATAGGAAAGAATATACTAACTCAGAGTTCTGAAGGATGGAAAACATGTCTCACGATTGATGCTAAAATTGTCATGACAAAATTGAGTTTTTGATGACTTTCCCTTCGGGATTTCGAAATTGTTTCACTCCATCAAATGATTATCATTCAAATTGATTATTTTGTCAAAACATGAGATGATTTCTTATCATGAACCCATGCCCCGGACTGCTGATGATGTCTCATTAAGATGCCCAGTTTGGGGGGGCTACTGATAAAGACCCACTGATTGCCCCAATTTGCTTTGGTTGACTCTAGTGTTTGCACAATGCTTTGACTTTTAAGGGAGATTAGACTGTTCCCTTTTTTACTTGGATTCTCACTATCAAGTTGCGCTTTCCAATATAAAAGGTCTTTATTCAAGTTATAATGGGGCCAAGGTTATGGGCTTGACAAAGAAAGGATAATGGGTTCAAAATTTTATTTTCCTTCGGGTTATTGGAGCTAGCAGCTATCTTGGACTACATTGGTGCCCCTTCTTGCTTTCGATGGGCATTTTCTTTGTGCCTCTTTTGCTTTTTGTTGGGCACTTGATTTTTCTTTTCCGTTTTCTTCAATGACTAGCAATTTGTTGTGCTTCTGTGCTTGGCACTTTCATTCCTTGGAATTCCGACGTGCCAATGGTAATAATGCGTTTGGCACTTTCATCAGACGTCCTGGTGATAACTATTGGAGAGGGTAAAACCCGTATACCCTCTTGAGTGCCCTAACTCGGCTATGCAGTATGGGTGTACCCTACAGGGGAGCCGAGCTAGAGAGGCCGCGAGTAGGGCCAGGCGCGCAATGCATAATCCA
>JAXBDA010001974.1:0-47808 GCA_036023075.1 Gaultheria prostrata | reverse complement strand
GATCTCATTGAGAACTTTAATATGGTGCAAAAAAATTTGAAAATTATTTTGGTAAATACATTATTTTTTAGTTTGAAAATTGCACGTAGTTTCGTAGGGGGCAAACATTTTGGAACGGAGGGAGTAAGATATTAACCAATGTGCGACAAATTCTAAAAAATGGCATGAACAGGGACTTCTAGTTTAGTTGGTCATGTGCTAGTATTTAAGTGTTGGAAGGTTTTGAAGCTGATGGAACATTTATCAATACCCGTTCTAGTTCAATTGTTTTAAATAGCCGTACGTAGCATCGTAATGGTAGCGATAACAGTATTATGGTCATTGCATACTTGAAACTAGGGCTGTCAATAAAAACTCGCGAACCGCGAATCCGAACCAAACCAAACCGAACCGAACCGTAGGTTTTGGATTAGTTCCGTGGATTAATGGTCCGGATATGGATTGAAAAATTAGAAAACCGTGCTTCGCGGTTCGGTCCATGGATTTTCATAAAAGAACCGTGGATAAACCGAACCGGACCGTGAGAATTTAATAACTAAAAAAATTAAAATTAAAATATATATTTATGATATTGGAATAAAAATTATAATTAAACATATTATTATGAAATTTTTACCCTAAATGGGTGAATGTAGTATAAATAAAAAGTAAAAGGGCAAACTGTAATTGATCATTATAATTTTGCTTGCATTGATCATGGACCTCCCTTCGAGATATAGTTAGTGTTCCGTGTACTGGAGTACAAGATCGCAATTTGTTTGTCTGTCTCTAATGCGATTGAAGAATGTAAGATAACAGAGGCCGGTCTCCGGGGATGAAGAAAACTTCATACTAATTGAGCATGAAAAGACGAACTCAGACTTTTCTTATGAATGAAAATGAGGACTTGAAGGTCCAATCTTATATGCTTAACACAGGCCACTTTTTTGTTATGAGTTGAGTTGGTAGCTCGATTTTCAGATAGTATCGGAGTTCAAGTGTAAACACGGGGTTCTCCCCGGAAACCTTTAGTCCTTCCCTTCTGGTTCAGTACCTTACTGAGTCTCTAGTTCCCGATTTCTCAGTTAGTGTAGTTACTGTAGCGTCGATAAGAGCTCTTGGGAGTCAGATGAGTGTTATTGTTGCTATGAGTTAACTCTTTTCTTTAAGCAAATGTGGAATTTCTTTTTTTATTTAGTGGAATGTAATAATCCGTGGATAAACCGTAAACCGAACCGTGATTTTTTGATTGCTTCGAAACCGGACCGTAGACTTTTGGTTTGGATACGGATTGCATTACATAGGACCGTAGACTTTTGGTTCGGTCCTCGGATTCATACCAATCTGGTCCAAACCGGACCGTTGACACCCCTACTTGAAACAGTTAAAAGATTGCAAAAGTAACGCAAAAAAAGTAATCCGAAATGAATTTTTTATTTTTTTTATAACTACAGGGATGGAAATCAAGGCTCGAGATAAACTACATGGAAGATTTTTAAAATTTTACCCTTTTCATCTCTTTTTGCAACGACCGTTATCTATTGGAAATAAATTACGGGACGAAATTGAGATTTGTGATAAACTACAAGGACGATTTCAAAACTTTACTCAAATAGGAGTACTAATCACTAAAAATCAAAAAATTCTACTTATATCCTTACATAAGTAATATTCATGCAAAATGCCCTATTATAATATGTGATGGTACTTGTATGTATATGTCTTGCCTCAATGTTGTCCCCATGACATTGGTTGATTTATAAAAAAAAAAATTGATTTTTTAGGAGGAAGTAGAAGGTGGAAGGGGGTGGCGGGGGAGGGGGAGGGGGAGTGCGGCGGCCGCTAGGAAACCCTAAGGAGAGCTCCTGCCGCCTCCCCTCTTATTCTCTCTCTCTCTCTAAACTTTCCTCATTGGTTGATGTTAATTGTCACATTAAGTTCTCTAATTCTTCTTCTTATTATTATTTTAATAGTCATGAAGAAATATGTTCACAATAGTTACAATTCGAACCATGACATTCTGAAAAATCTTTGGAGATCAATTGTAAGAATACCTTTTACAATCTTATAAATTGCTAGAATTTGATTTTTGTGCATATTTTAGACATTATTGTGAAAACTACGACTTAGTATATATTTTTGTGTCCAGTAAAATAAGATATTAAACAAGTTTTATCTTGTTGCATTTAGTGTGAAACGAATTTTCACGACTATGGTAAATCGAGTGCTCCCATTGCATTGAATATTTGGGTCTGTCACTGATTACGAAAGCAGAAGTATTCAAATGTCACTGTAACGTAGTGAGAATTGAGTAGATTGAGGGAATCAAATGTTACGTAGGTCACGAATTTGAACTCTGTACGCGTTCGATATTCTAAAGGCATCCCAAGGACTATGCCGGTGATTATCCTATAGATATAGACAGGTTCAATGAGAGAACTACATGAAACCCAAACGATAATTTAAATTTAAAAAATTAAACTAAACTAAACTAAAAGTCCTCGTCTCCTCAAGAAATGGACCACATAAATAAAGGAGGATCACTTCATGCTAATTAATTTTCTTTTGTTTAGTTCAAACTTCATCGACAAGTGCATTTTGTTTGAATTAATTGTTCTTTTTTTAATTTTCAAATCTATAGTAAATAGCAATTTTCTTATATCATACATGAAAATGACCATTCTTGGTTTATGGTGGAGAATCATTGTCAACTGTTTTTCAGCACAAATTCATGTTTGATTTGTCTTTCAAATTATTTGACTTTATTCATGACTTTGTCTACTATTTGATTTGAAAACCATATCCTCTATTCCATCACCTTATGATTATTCAACATTTATCTAAAGCCGTTGGCATGAATTCAATCAATCCGTCCATGATTAATTAAGAAATTTGACAAGTTTCAAATGCCCGTTATATCAACATAAAATACGAAAGTCATGATAAAGAAAGCGTATTAATAGAAAGGTTCTAAAATTCGCCGGGCACTCCCAGAGCGGCTAGGCACCTTTTAACTTCCAGGCCGAGTACTCGGCGCCTAGTCGGGCGATAAGTTGGGCTAGGCCTTCTAGCGCCTAGGCGGCGAGTATTCGGCCGCTCAGACCTTCCTTTCGAACACTAATTAATCCATGAACCATGAAATTCGAAAGTAACCATGCCCCAAATTTGTGTCACAAAATTTGTGCATCCATAAATATGCCTCACTTCACTTTTCTATGGTCTGCCCTTCCTGATGCCCTTTCGATTTTGATTTGGGGGGGATAGTTTTGCAGCAAAACGTCCCTGTAGATCATCAGTTCTTGGAGGTTTGGGGGGCCACTGTCTCAGTGGTATTTCGAGAGCAGCCACTTGATGTATATTGCCAAAGGTTTGATCTATTTCCAATCATCCTCACTCATACCCCCAATGATTGGAGACTAGATGAGTTATAGTATAGTTGTTGTTGTCGTACTTCTATGGTGCAGAACATATCTATATAGGTTCCTTCTTACACCGTTTTATTATTATTATTATTATTATTTTTGGAAAAAATAAGAAGTCCAATAATAAGGGGATTACAGACACAAATTCAACTTGTGCATCTAATACAATAAGAACCCAAAATCCTATAGCACACAGAAAAATAAAAAGAAATGAATATACCGATGGATGACGACAAATATCATGAGAGAACTCAGCGACAAGGAAGACAAGGGATACACCAGCGAATATTGATAATACTAAAACCTATTAGAGATGTACATGAAAATAGAAGATGACAGACTGCAAGCGGTGGTTCAACTAGCTACGAGCTTTTCCACAGAAAATGACCAATGCACAATCAAGTGACGAACATCCCAGATAAATAAGAGTGATAGATGCTTTCGGGTGTTGCCGCTGCCGGCTGTCTGCTATTTTTTGGAGCTCTGCTTTTTTGTGTTTGATGCTATTTGTGGGCAAGAGGCGAGAGAGATAAGTGTGTGTAAGGTGAGTTGAAAATTGGAGCCTGAGCTGCTACATCCGTGAGAGGATTTTTGGAGCATGAGCTTTTTCATCAGTGAGATGGTATTTGGAGCATGAGATTCATCATCTGGAGGCTTCGTAGATGTGGAGGGTGTTTTGATTTTCTGCATTCCCTCTTTTGTTTTGGTTGACCGCTTGTTAATCTTTTGTTATTTCCCTTTGGGTCCGTGGTGGTATTTGTTGTGATGCTTTTCCCTCGGATCCCTTTAATCTTTGTAATTCGTTTTCAAAGATTAATAAAATCTTTTTTGCGGTGAAAAAAAAAATAACTTTCTTGTATGTCAGGCTTTGATGTTTTCCAATAATGGCACCATTAGCTCAATGATGTTTTTTGTTGTTGTTTTTGTTCAAAGGAGAAGAAGTAATAGATCAAAAACTGTGAAGCCTATCAGTATAAAAACTCACACACATATATGTACACAAATACGCGACGTGTACGTAAAAGCAACCATACATAAATATATACAAACATACAAAAACGTATGTTGAAAACGCTTGAACAAAGATAGAAAATAAAGGGAACAATTTTACAGAATGAAATATGCCTCCCGATATTTACGTATGCTGACCCGGACACCTGAGTTATCTCTAAATAAAAGAAAAAGAAATATATCTCCTTGTTCTTGTTTTCACATTGTGATGTGGGCACTTTGCTTTTGCCCTTCTACTAACTTTTGAAATAATTGGTTTCGGAAATTCGTTTAATGATATCACTTCACTAATTATCACATTAATCCCGTCTATATATTTGTAGTATCCCCACCACCCTAATAAATTTTCCTTTTACATGGTTAGTTTATTTTAAATCACATACTTTTGAATTTGTGGATAAAATTTTATTTAACGTTGTCACCAATTTTTTTAGTAGCACGTATTCCTTTTACATGGTTAGTGAAATATTTGAAATCAATATAGTTAAAAGAAAAATCAACATATATTTAGAAACTTAAAAAAAAAAATCAAAAAAATCTTTCAATTAATGTTTCAAAGTAAGTTTCTTTAGAAGCATTTGAAATAAGTAATTCTAAAAAATAAATTAAAGAACAAGGGAATACCATTTCGAATTCAACAAACCCATATGATATCATATGAATATTGAAGACATTAACCAAGTCAACCCGAAGTTTTGCTCTGACTTTGATGGGGCTCTCTTCGACTGAGCAGTAGGATTGGACGTTCAGATTTAACCGACGTGCGTAAATTGATCCGAACATCTTTAATCTACCAAAGAGGCCCCACCCAAGTAGCTCATCGCACATGCCACGCTGATACTCTGCCATCACACAAACAGAAAGAGTGACACCCAAACCGCCCATTTTAATGCTTTCTCAAAATCCCATTCCAAAATGGGCCCTACCGTGACCCAAAATCAGGATCCCCCACTATCTTGGCCCATATTTTTGTCCTCGCTCTATGATGAAAAGCATTTGGGCCCACATTTGTAAAAGAAACCGAAATTTCATGTCCTAATAAAGTTGTCCCACTTTGGAGATTTATGTTTATCCATGGTCCATCCACTTGGGTGGGCCCAAGGCAGGACCAGGAGAGGTACTGAATTTAGGGGTTAAGGTAAAGTCTAGAAATTCTTCAAACAAAGATAAAAAAAAAAAGAAAAAAAGAAAAGGAAGGTGAGTCTAGAAAATTGGGAAAAAAATAAAGTTGGTTTCTGTAAAATTAAAAACCTTGTAGTACATACTTGTTCCAAAATGAGAAATGATTTTTTAAATTTTTTCCATGTTCACGAGGAATTACCAAATTACACTTTATAGACAAAAGAGAAATATAAAAATTGATGATAATTTGATAATTTCACGTGAATAAAAACGAAAAAAAGGGAGTGTGATTTGAATAAAAGAGAGTGACAAAAATCAATTCCCAATAAAATTGTTTGATGCTTACAATTGAAGCTATTGCATAGTAAAAAAAAGGGGTGGAGCCGTGTCATAATTTAAAAAAAAAAACACGTAAAATACAGAGACATGATAAAAAGAATATCCAGGAAAATAGGATTTCATTCATGTAATACGCTGTTTAAGCTGAAGATTCACTGGACTTTTTGTTTTCCTATTGAAAGAAAAAAATCAATGTGAAAGTTTAGGGGGCTGGCCACTATCTCAGTATTATTTTGAGAGCAACCACTTTATGCATATTACCGAAAGCTCAGCCTGTCTCTAATCATCTTCGGCCCATACATCCAATGATTGGAGATTAGATGGGTTATGTTCTTGTTGTTATAATAGTAGTAAGTATAACGTGTTGATTAAGGTCGCATAGAAATTTTCAAAAAAAATGTCCTTGATGTTATATTAACCTCTACTAGGTGTGGGGTATGGCGAAGGTGGCATTGAGTAAGCATTTTAAAATATGGGTACCAATTGGACCCCCAGATGTGAACTCTAGCTTTCTCTTGTTCTATCAAGTGTAGTTGGGGCACACATCTACCAGTCCCTCACCTTTTCAATTGATGTTGCTTCCTTATTTGTTCTGTTACAACACATTTTCCCTTTACTTCAAGTGTCCCACCTTCATATCACACCTTGAGAGAGAGAGAGAGAGAGAGAGAATGAATGAATGAATCATGACCACATTAGTCTGAACTGGGCTGCTGTGCACTCCTCGGCCGTCCGATCGTGTTTTAGACAGCCCAGATGTATTTTGATTTCTTATCGGTAAAAATAATCCAAATTAAATTAAAAATTCTGAACGCATTCAGGCCGTTCAAAACACGATCGGACGGCCGAGGAGTGTACAACATCCCAGGTTCTCAGACTTCTCTCTATGTGGGAATATTATTTTTATCAACATGATGACATGGATATTTTACTTTGAATGTTGGATTTGGTAGGGGATTAGATAGTGGAGTAGAAAGCAAAAGCAAAAGGGTTTATATACTAATTTCATGGTTGAATGAAAAAAAGAGCCAAAAAAGATGAAAGCATTGGACTAGAAAACATAAAAGGGAAAGAAAGAAAGAAAAAAGGAGGGGTTATTGACAGATGGATTCAAACATCAATTTTCCTCCCCCACTAAATTTATGCTTTGTTCCATGTGATAAAAGCCTACAAGATTTTCTTATCCCATTTATGGGGTTATGGAATTTGCACCACCAAAAAGCAAACTTAGTGCAAACCCAACTCCCCATCTTGGAGAATATGATAATTGTGTCTTGCTTTTTGAAGTTTTAACACCTTTAACCAAAAAATAAAAATAAAAGAAAAAAATAAAAAGAAGTCCTTATAAACCAACAATAACTCAACCACCTAACATGGATTCTTTTGGTGCATGATTCTGATCAGTGGGGAGAGAAAAGGGAGACTATGCAAAAATCCAATTCAAATGGGGATTAGTGGGCACCCATGACAGCTTGGAGAAGTGACGTGTGTGTGTGGAAGGATAGGAATTGAAAGATCTTGAAATAGGCTTCTTTGGAATATCTCCAGAAATCATCCTAAGTTTTGAGATCCGATTTGTAGTAATCAATCAGATGGTCTCTTTCGTTCTAAATTTAATGTTTTCCTCCCTTTTCTTGAAAGAAATATGTAGTCCGAGTCTTACCATTACGAGCTGTAATTTTGGTGCAACGTATGATACTCGAGTTTGAGTCTTATGGTAAAGAAATAGTTACTAAATCGAACGAATCATTCTCTAGTCGCAGAAGAGCCTGTTTTAGGGAGTTCGATCGGGATGTATAAACCTTACTTTCCCCACCTTCTGAGAGAAACTGATTTTTTCTCAGCCAAGGTACGTACGACGGGCGAACGCAAGATTTTTGGATTTATCGCCAAGTTACGTGGGTTATGGCCTCACAGTCATTTGTTTTCATCTGGAAAAAAACTATAAAAGAGTTAGGTATATTGTTACGTACAGAAATCTCCACCCCCAAGTTGGATTTTTCCCATAAGCATGAAAATGATTACCATATGGGTGGGATAGTGGATTAAATTATCTAGTCTTTCTTGAGCTACCGCTACGTGGTCTTCAACATTCTAACCATATATTCATAAGGGATTCATATACTTAATCGTGCACGTTACGGAATTCTAGATAGTGATGGATTATGGGGCACTATACCCCTGTAGTGAGCATCCGAGCCGTCCATTTCGGCAATCAATGGTTCCGATATGTTTTTCAACTCTTACCGCTAAGAGTACACTTTTACTAGCTATTGTGAATCCGGACCATCGATTGACGAACGAATGGATGTGGTTGCTCATTACAGGAGTGTAGAGGCATATTTGAGCTTGAAATACCTTATCCATAAGCCACTCATATTTCCTTTTTCTTTTTCTTTTCTTTGATCTTGGGCCACATTATGTCATTGGACTTGGTTGCCCATGGCTCTAAATAAGCCCAAATTGGGCCCGTACATTAGCTCCTTGTTCTAGACAAAGCCCATCTATCTACATTAGCTCCTTGTATTGAGTTGGGCTGAACTGCATACTGGCATCCTGCCCTTCAAAAAATCAAATCAAACTTTCTAATAATCTTAATTTTCAGCCATTTCTTTTTCTTTTTTTCGTTACGACAGGATGCTAGTATAGTTAGATCACTACGGCAAAGACCAACGTCATTCTATCGACTTGAACCTAAGACCTCGTACATTGACACCTAAGTACTGACTCACGACATTTTGTGTTACACCTCTGTGTCAATCTGTTTAGCCTTTTCCCACTATTTCATTTATTGTCATCTCTAAAATTGGTTTTGCTTTTAACAAACAAAACATACCGCTAAAATCTTGAATAAACTAAGTTGCATTATGTTGTTTATGTTCTCAATGGTTTCAACAAATTGAAATTTGGCTGTAGAAAAGGATCGAATTGTATCCAAAGATAACAAAAAGAAATGTTTGACAACAGATCTAGATGTCAATCTCACTATCTTGAATCTCTAAATTCATCTGTATTGGAGTACTATATTAATTCTAAAACTTTTTATATGCATTTTGAATCTTCTTTGATATATCACATTTAATTATGTTCCAATTTATCTATTTTAAATAGTTTTTAAATCTGTTAAAATTTATTTATAAATTGTAAAAAAATAGACATGTTTTAAGAGGCAAATGTAGAGATTGTCATCCTCTTTTAAGACGAAAAATAATAAAAGGGATAGGGAATTTAAACACACCACATGAGACTCTTCACTTAAAGTTACCAACATTGGTTACTTAAATATTAGGTCATTAAATACAGGGTAAACTATACTCCCTCCGTCTCTTTTTAAGTGATCCACTTGGAAAGTGTGTATTTTTGTGGACGTTAAAATAGGTATTTTCGTTGAACATTTTTTAATTTTTTTTGCACTAAATTAAAGTACTCAATGAGGACTTTAATTTGGTATAAAAAAAATTATATAGAGAAATATATTTTTTAGAGGTTTGAAATTGCACGTATTCCCGTATGGATCACTTAAAAAGAGACGGAGGGAGTAATATTCTTATATTTTAAATTGCGATCACAACGAGCGCTAGGAGAATTCTGATGCAGTTATTTAAGACGTGACTTCGTGGATATGAGCCGAACATGAGAGTAGTTCTCTCATGCCGTGTATATATAGTTGTAGCTGCTAGTTCGAAGAGCAGTACTTCCCCACATGAGACAGACAATAAGAGCAAGTTAAAATTAACGCGAATAAATGAAAAGTACAGTAAAAAAAAATGCCATGTCATTCTTAAAATCAACGTGAAAAAAATGAAAAAGACCGTAAGAAAATGCCATGTCATTCTTGAAGTCAGTAAAAGTGAGCCACGTTGAGTTCCTGAGTTGAAATGAGTGGGAGCCACACGCACCCCAAAGCGCCAGCCACGAGCTCCCAGCTTCCCATTTTTTCGATCAACTGATCACAAAACATTTACCTAAAAGAACTTCAGGTACATCACTTGGTGTAACATCAAACGAACACCGACTTTGTGTGACCCATTTCGGGGTTCCACATAAATAATCGGAACCGTTAAATTTGTTTAAAACATGCTTTTAAGAGTCTCTATGAAAAATTAACTCATTCCGATATCATTGAGGCCTTGATCGATTTTAATCCGTGAATTTGCATAAGCAAACTTGAATGAAGTGATCAAGTCTTTAGCGATATTCAAACGAGCTATTTTTTTTACACGGATTACTAAAATAATATGTTAAACAAATTGAACGGCTTCGATCATTAATGTGGAATTCCAAAATAGGTCCCGCACAAGGTGGCGTACATTTGGTATACACGAAAAAGGTGTACCGTAGTTGGGCTCAAAGATTTACAATACCAACAGAACTCCATCTATAAAATAGCATCCAAAACACTTGCAACAACAACCAAAAAAAAAACCAAGTCATCACTCAAAAGCTCAAAAACAAACCATCCATGGCCAAATCTCGTCTCCTCATTCTCCTCCTCCTCATTTCCACCGTCGTCGTCGCCTCCGGTGCTTCGGGCGAATGCGAGGCACACTCGAGCCGCGGGTGCCACGACAAGTCCAAGGCACTACACCTCAAACTCATAGCCATCCCAACGATCCTAGTGGCGAGCATGGTGGGCATATGCCTCCCTCTCTTCACCCGAACTGTCAAGGCTCTCAACCCGGACAAGGACCTGTTCGTGATCGTGAAGGCATTCTCGTCGGGAGTAATTCTGGCGACGGGGTACATGCACGTACTGCCGGACTCGTTCGATGATCTCAAGTCCGAGTGCTTGCCTAGGAACCCGTGGAAGTATCCATTCACGACGTTGGTGGCGATGGTGGCGGCTGTTTTGACGATGATGGTGGACTCGTTCGCGTTGTGTTACTATAGGAAGAAGGATCGGGAGATTAAGGAGGAGAGTAGTAGGAAGAGAAAGATGAAGGATGGGAATAATGTGGAGTTGGGGGGCCAAAATTGTAATTATGGAAATGATAATGATAATGATAAACTTAATAACAATGGTAATGTGGATGATCAAGAGGTTGATGATAAGGCCGCGATTTTGCTACGACATCGTGTTGTTGCTCAGGTAAAAATTCGAACTATGATTTCTGAAATTCATGCATTATGATTCGTCATTCGCGGTGATTCTAGGGTTTGCGGAGTTTTTATTTTTGATCCGTTGATTTCCGAACAGATGGCTGTAATTCTCACTACAGCCCCCGAATCAGCAGGGATGGTCTTACTATTTTTTTTTGTTTCTTCTATCGTCTATCAATGAAAATGTTATTGTTCTGGAAAAATAAATAAATTAACGGATGTGGTGGTGACACAGGTTCTAGAGCTGGGAATAGTGGTGCACTCGGTTGTGATAGGACTATCAATGGGGGCATCAGACAATCCATGCACCATCAGACCCCTAGTCGCTGCTCTTTGCTTCCATCAACTCTTTGAAGGCATGGGTCTTGGCGGTTGCATTCTACAGGTTAATTTTTACCAGTACTAAATCACATCCATCAAACATCTTAGTACCGGTAAGAGTACTCTTGATCAGTAAGAGTGTATTAGTACTCTTATCGTCCACCCAGTGAGCTGGCAATAGAAAAACTGTTTCAAAGAAATTGTAGCTAACGAAACGACTCTCACGTAAGGGAATTAGCAAAATCTAATTGGATTGATTTAGTCCGCGAATTTTTTGAATTTGTTAGGCAGAATACGGAGCGAAAATGAAGGCAATAATGGTGTTCTTCTTCTCGGTGACGACTCCATTTGGGATAGCAGTGGGAATAGGGTTATCGAATGTGTACAGTGAGAACAGCCCAGCAGCACTGATAGTGGTGGGAGTGCTGAATGCAACATCAGCTGGGCTGCTCAATTACATGGCATTGGTGGATCTATTAGCACACGAGTTCTTTGGGAATCCTAAGCTGCTCCAGAGCATGGGGCTTCAGATGTGGGCTTATCTTGCTGTCTTCTCTGGTGCTGGTGGCATGTCTTTAATGGCTAAGTGGGCTTAATTTCTTAAATTTTTATTAGATTTCGTGACAGTAATTTTGTTACGGTAGGAAGAATTTTTGGTTTGTTTTAGTAGTGTCATTTATTATCAGGTGATCATGCTTATGGAGGATATCCATTGAGTCTATTTTTCTGAATAATTGAAGGGATCGACTTCATTCGATTTTGTTCAGACGGGTTTGGTTTGCAAGTTTTCCAAGTTCTTTCCCCACACGGGGGCTGCCGTTCCCATGGATCGGCAGGTCTCCTGTTTGTTAGAGAAAATCAACGTATATAAAAATATATAATGAACGAATCTAAATCAGAGTAAGAGATAATCTTGCATGTGATTAGAGATGTACGATGTCGTTTTCCTAAAGTTGTTATTGCCTCCCCACGCAAGGGTACTGACGACAATCAACAACTCCAAGATACAAATCAAATCACGGCCAAACATTCTCGATGTTTGCATCTACTGGAAGTAGTATGAATCATCTATCATCGAAGTTGCCTGAAGATACAGGAATATATATAGTAACAACTTCCCATCCAAACCACAAAATCCGGACCTACGTCCGGACCACACTTTCCGGATCAAATTTTGACGATCCGAGCCGTTAGATGTGATTGAAACATGTTTTTAAGGTCCAACGCTAGAATTCATCAAAAACAATTACAGGGAAGGGCTTGATCGGATCAGTTTTTCATAAAACGTGTATATGTACAGTTTTATCAAAAACTGATCCGATCAAGCCCTTCCCGGTAATTTTTTTAACGAATCCTCGCGTTGGACCTTAAAAACGCATTTTAAACACATCTAACAGATCGGATTGTCAAAATTTGGTCCGGAAAGTGGGGTCCGGACGTTAAGCCCGTAAATAAGGGTTTGGATGGGAAGCTCTTCATATATATATATATATATTGAATCCAATAGCCACAGTGAGAGGAAAGGGAGAGATGAAGTTTGTATATAACTCAAGTAATTTTAATGATAAAAACCAAAAAGCCTTATGTAGGAGAAAATTTTGTCTACAAATAGGGTATAATCCACGTGGTACTCTTGCACTCCATCCGGACAATCCAATCAAAGCATGGACTGCTCGGATTAAGGAGAGAAAAGCAGGAGAGAGAGTGATCGGATCTCAGCCGTTGGTTGAATTGATTGGACCGCTCAGATAAGAGAGAGAGAGAGAGAGAGAGAGAGAGAGAGAGAGTGAGTGCTTGGATCTCAGCTGTTGGTTGCATTGATTGGACGGTCCGGATGTGGTGCAAGGGTACCACGTGGTACCCTATTTGCACCAAAAAAATTCTCCTTATGTAGGCATATGTTGCACCTTTTCCTAAAACGACACAACTCTAGGTGCAACTCCTTCTAATGAAAAGACACTTAATCAAATGGTGACTCTTGGATTTAATTAAAAGAACAAAATATTATTTAAAAGAGTTCTAAATTTAAATATTCCAACACTGCCAACCGCATATGGAATCGTCTGTCTCGACAATCAATGGTCCGGATTTAAAATAAAACTCTTCCGGGGAAGAGTCTTTTCTCTTCCTTGGAAGAGTTTTATGTTAAATCCGAACCATCCAAAATACTTTTAGACGATCCGGATTAGGGTTGGCAGGGTGTGCCGACCCATGGGGACAACAGAACCCCGGCATTGAATTGTATTCACCGACTTTATACGTGGGTTAATAGAGAAGGAACTACTTTCTCTCCTACTATGTTCGATTGTATTCATCGACACTGAAAATGTTTGATTATAAGTTCATGCCAGTACTCCAAATGGTTGATCACGATACCCGTAGTGAATATGCAAATAAAGCTACTCCATATATTCATCGAAAATTATTGTCTTCAATTAGCTCCCCGACAATCGCGCGTTTGCAATAGATCTCACTGCAATTACATTGGGACTCGGGATCGACGCCAACAGTTCTTGTCATATGTGTAGGGAATCAAAATTCTTCTAGACCAAAATCAAATTTGGCATAAGTCAAATCTATTTTGGTGGTGTCTGGCGGATGACTTCACGGACCGGTTTCGGGTCAACAATGAAAATTTATGTACACATTGGTTGGGACACAATTGAGTTGTATTAGATATTTGTTTTATTTCTCACCAATTTCTCGATTTGTGTGTGTCATTGGTAAACGAATTCGCCAAACAATACCCACAAAATGCAAGCTATGAAACATTGACCGATGAAACAGTGCCACATGACAGGCATTTTGTGTTTCTAGACCTTTTCCAACTGTATGCATGTTGGTTACAGGGTCGAATCCACTTCCGTTAATAGTCCTGTGAACTAAATCTCAATCGAGAAAGACTTTGTTTTGCTCGCGTTTTAGGTAGTGGTAAGAAACTGCGAACGATTGATCCCATTCACGATTCGCACGGATTCAAAGTCCCTATAATCACGCCCAAAAGATGTAGCTAGCTGATGGCCACCCCGTTTCCAGGCTTTACGCCTAGCAAAAACAAAATGTTCTATGTTAATTTCTCAACCCCTGCACACAAAGGGACAATACCCACAGCAACAGCAGCAGCAGCAGCAAACTCAGGCTGCACTTGTTCTTGTCCCATCCATGAGGTTCAACCACGTCCCGCAATGTGGTATAGGCCACGTGCTTGCACCATTGACTTGGCATAGTTGATTAATGCCACCTGGGGATATAGAAATGGACAACTTTTATGGGCTTCTACAATATTTTTCGACGGTTAAGAAACGTTTGGACCAACTTACGCGCATCTCAACTAATCCTCTTTCATTTTTATGGGCATCTATTATTGACCAGCCAGATTCAGTAGTTGGTCTTGACTACAAATTTTATCTAGTCTAAATTTGGTACACCTAAGCACATGATATGTTCATAGAGCGATTGATCACGCCCGTACGTTTTTAGGTACGCCGAAACACATGATATGTTCATGGAGGGATTGATCATGCTCGTTATTATATCTGGATGTGTTCCAAACCAAGTGGAGTACCATTTAATCTCTCTCCATAAATGTCACATCAATGTGAGTCCATCCTCCATAAACAAGATTTCCTATTATTTTATCTTCCCTTACTATTTCATCCAAAAAAATTAATTCGGTATCCAATCGAGCAGTTAAGTCATGATGCCTTTTCTATCTTAATTTCTACCGATTTGGTTACCGTGAATACCACACATTTAAGTATCATCTGATGTGACACCACTGTATTGATAGAATATACCACATTTATCATGTAGTGGAACATGTTTTACCAATGCATTGGTAACACGTCACATGTTACCTGAAATGTGGTACGGAGACTCTTTTGATCAAAAAATAGCATATACTACCATCTCAAAGTACTTAATGTCGTATGTCTCTATGCACATAGAAGCCACCCAAGATACATAGAAAAGAAAAGCCCTTCAACACAACGAAAAACAGAGTCCATCAATGGCTTCTTCTACCCTTCTGATCAAACTCATGATCTCCATCTTCTTCATTCTCATCCCCCAAGTCGTCCTCTCCGTCGCCCCGGAAAAATGCTCGTCGGAATCCGGGGACTGCATCAACAAATCCAAAGCCCTACCACTCAAAATAATTGCCATTGCCACCATTCTAGTCACAAGCATGGTGGGAGTCTCCCTCCCTCTCGTCACCCGTTCGGTACCCGCGTTAAGCCCCGACCGGGACGTTTTTGTGATCGTGAAGTGTTTTGCCGCCGGGATTATTTTGGGCACCGGATTCATGCACGTGTTGCCGGATTCTTTCGACATGTTGACGTCCGGTTGCTTGCCGGAGAAGCCGTGGCACGTGTTCCCTTTTACGGGTTTTGTGGCTATGTTGTCTGCGATAGGGACTCTAATGGTGGATTCTATGGCTACTAGTGTTTATAGCCGGAAAAAAGGTACCGGTGGGGTTGTGTTACCGGAGAGTGCGGTGGCATCCTCGGTGGTTGAGGGAGATCAAGACGTGGTGCCGAGAGATAGTGGCGGGGCTAATGGTGGACATTTTCATGGCCACCATCATGGTTCCCGCCACCACCAGCATGGGGCCAAGGAAGGACCCCATGGCGCACAACTGCTACGTTACAGAGTAGTTGCCATGGTCAGTCCGTAGGATTCATTTTCATCCTGCGAACCTTTTTTTTTAAACTATAAAAAGTAATTATACGAGTAAAAAAAATGTAATCGGATATCGATAAAGACTTGAGCAATCGCACTTTTCCACGAAAGAAAGCAACGTGCAAAAGTTATACGGTTTTTTTTTTACGTCAAAACTGATTCATTTAGATGGCTTCATATTTATAAATTATAATGAACTTGATTTTTTCTAATGGATAATTATATAGTGTCATCTGCAATATAAAGGACTTAAATCATCAAAACGGACCATAGAGGCCCCACAAGTTAAGTATTGTCTTTGGGGATCGGAGGAGCTCGCTCTTTTTTTTAAATTATTTGTCTGTTGATAGTTTTTAATTACTCCTCCGTTCTAAAATTAATGATAATTGATACAAGATTTCCTACAAAAAAACGTACTATTAATTTTTAGATCAAAAAATAAAGTACTTCTGCATATGAGCTTTCGAGTTTTTTCGCATCAAATTAAAGATCGATCTCGATTAATTCTTTAATTTGGTGCGGAAAAATTCAAAAAATAAAATGAATAGAAGTCGTTGGTCTTACTCATTTGTACATGAAATTGATTTACTGGTATGCAATTTGAGCAGGTCTTAGAACTGGGAATAATAGTTCATTCAGTGGTGATAGGGCTGTCAATGGGAGCTTCAAATAACACTTGCACCATAAAGCCACTAGTCGCTGCACTCTGTTTCCACCAACTGTTTGAAGGAATGGGCCTTGGTGGCTGCATCCTCCAGGTAACTTACATACACTTCCTCCTGTTCTCAAGAAAATTCTCCATACAACGGTTATTTATATTACGAGTTACATGATAAATGTTCCATTAGGACGTTGAATTTTCATTGCAGAGATTGACCTTGTTTATGTTGTTTTTTGCATTAGTATTATTATTTTTTATAATCAGACATCTAGACCAGCTTGCGCGTACCGTTTTTTGCATTAGTATTGCATAACGTTTTCTTTCAAAAGAATCTTTGATGTTTGCCAAAAAAAAATTAACAAATTTTATTCTGAAAACAAGAAGCATTAGGTGTTTGGATACCTCTCCTAATTTCTGTTCTCCTCTACACATCACATGTAACAATTTACACAAATACATAGGCAGAGTACAAGCTGTTGAAGGCGGCAGTGATGGCATTCTTCTTCTCAGTAACAACACCATTTGGGGTGGCACTTGGGATAGCATTGTCAAACACTTACAGAGAAAACAGCCCAACAGCTCTGATCACGGTCGGAATCCTGAATGCGTCGTCGGCCGGGCTTTTGATATACATGGCACTGGTGGATCTCCTGTCTTCAGATTTCATGGGCCCAAAGTTGCAAGGAAGCATCAAGCTCCAGATTAAGTCCTATGCTGCTGTTCTTTTAGGTGCCGGTGGCATGTCTCTCCTGGCTATATGGGCCTGATATTTGAATTGTTTGTGTACCCTCTAGATATGGACATGCTTCAATAATTTTTGTTTTCTGATAACCGGGTGTTCGGGCCAGCTTGTGTGCACTTCGACTTATTCCGAAGTTTTGGAGGTAACGACCGGACATAACCCCCAGTGGCCCGAAGAGTTTTGTTGGCAAGAAGAATTGAACCTGAGACCTAGTGAATGAGAAAGTAAGTGAATTAGCATATGGATATTGGTTAATTTCAAGAGATTTTTTTGTCATTCGTCATTCTTAATCTATTAAATGGGGGCGGGGGGAATGAGACTCGATCCCGGGATGTAGTGTGGGACATCTAAGAGCTCTATTGCATGAGTTACCCACCACTTCCAAATTTCAAAGAGTTGAATGTGCCTTTGTTTGTGATGTTCCAATCAGGCGCGATCTTGGTATTTCCTAATTAATTTGCACATGTTTTTGCTAACAAGGGTGTTCGAGCTTTTGCCTCGACTAGTCCACAAGGCATAGTAGTCTTCTGTTTTATCTTGAGGGATGGAGCTGCTGGTAGTGGCGGTCACTTCTGCAAGAAATTAAAAAAAAAAACTCTATTATTATATATATAAAAAATTCAAAAATTCTCTCAAACACTACTCCTGTTGCAAAATACATTATGCGTATTTTTTTCAAACACTTCTATCAAATTCAAAATATATTCTAATTATAATTCAAGAAGTCAAAAAATTAAAAATAAAAAACTAAAATGACTCTCGCTAACACCCCTATGCGTATCACTACACTCAGTGCATTCAAATAACTGTACCAAAAGTCCCTGTGAGTCAATCGATATTACTGTCTGTGCAAGTGTTTTTAACCATTTGTGTCTTATCAAATTTATTGAAAATCCTTTGTAACAATAAAAAGAAACATTGAAAATAAAAATTGGCAATAGTAAATTTAGGAGCCTATGACGTACTTAATCACATCAACATTTTAAATTGCTCTGACCAAAAATTTTTTTTTTTTTTTTTTTTTTTGGAATTGAAACCCTACCATGATAGATGGTTTTTTTTTTTTTTTTCTTTATGCGTAAGCCTACCTAAACCCAAGCATATCTGATTTCGTTTGGATTCTTTTAAAAATAATGGGCTTGGTTTAAAACTTCAACCTAACGTAGGGCCATCGGGTTGGGCTTTTGTTGGAGCTTGGGCAACCAACTCCAACCATGTAATCCCTCCGTTTGGATTCTTTTAAAAATAATGGGCTTGGTTTAAAACTTCAACCTAACGTAGGGCCATCGGGTTGGGCTTTTGTTGGAGCTTGGGCAACCAACTCCAACCATGTAATCCCTCCGCCACAAAAATGTTTGTCCCGCCTGTGTACGAGAGCTTAAAAATAATAGGAGTACAATTTTTTGAAGATAATATTTTTAAAAAAAATTCAGCAATTCATTAGATATCAATTAATCATGAAAGAAGTATGAATTTATTCTTGAAAAAAATGCACTAGGAGTATTAGTTTTTAGTCGTCGTTTGTGGACCGGATAACCATCTTGACGGAGATCAAATTTGTCCCAAAATGCACTAGGAGTATTAGTTCTTTTTTTTTTCTTTGTTTAATTAATCAAATCATATAGTTCTAGCACATTAGGGGTTAAGAATCAGTTTAGGTAACTGGAAGTTTAGAATTGTTGAACGACCAAGTTCCTTTGTATCCTTCTTCTCTTCTTAATCTATTCTTTCTTTTGCTAATAGAAAAAAGACCAAGTTACTCGTACCCGATACCTAATTAGGTTGTTCATTCATGTATTTTTCCGTGACTGATTTTGTGGCCAGTTTCTGTATCCCTATTCGGCTAAGTTTCAGAACTACTACTCCACCTGTCCCTTTTTAAGTGATCCATACGGGAATACGTGCAATTTCAAACCCCTAAAAAACATATTTCTCTATATAATTTTTTAATTTTTTTTATACCAAATTAAAGTGCTCATTGAGTACTTTAATTTGGTGCAAAAAAAAATTAAAAATGTTATACGGAGGTGCCTTTTTTAACGTCCACAAAAATACACGTTTCCCAAATGGATCATTTAAAAAGGGACGGAGGGAGTATTGTTTTTGATGTTTTAAACATTTAATGAAGCACTGGTTAATTTACCCCCAAAAAAATGAAGCACTGGTTTTGTGTTTCAGCTTTCGTATCAATGTTGCAACAAATTTTATTTTTTTGGGTAATTTGTGAGTCAGATTTTTTTCTGTTGTAATTCCCAAAAGGAAATAAAATTTCTCATGCATCCTTTTGGAGCATCTATAATGATGAGTTATTTCTCAAGCCAAAGTAATTTGGCATGGGATCTCAAAAAAAATCTCTAATAATCGATCATTTCTCGAGCCGAATTTGACATGAGAAATGGCAAAGTCATTAATTCATTGCCATTGCCATCTTCTTCTTATTTCCTGGTTCTCCCCCAAACAAGATAAAGGTTCGAGTCTCGGTAGAGACATTTGGGGTTTAGGGTTATGGATAGCTTCTAGACCCCTTCTGGACTAACTCATTAACTCTCCCGCTAGCCCTCACTGATGTATATCAAATGGGAAACTGAGACAACTTTGTGAAAATTTGATAGAAAACTACTATAGCAATCCAAAAAATAGTTTTGGCTTTCATTAATTATTTTCTCTTTGTTATGGTAGCCAGTTTTATGTCTTCTAGTGCACCATGTTTTTTTTTTTTTTTTTTAATTCAAGTATGATTAATTAGGAGCGCCAAGGTACCTTCAAACTTAGAATATTTCCCTAGGAAATTTCAATTTCTAGTAGGTGTCTGATGGCTTCCACTCATGTGGACCCCAACTTGAAGTTCACAGCCAGGCATTTTGATAATTTTCAGCTTCTTCTGAGGGCCCTTTTTGATAATTTCCAGCTTCTTCTGAGGGCCCTTTTGATTTTTTGTTTATTGGTGACTCACTTTGGATTATTTGTTTATTGGTGACTCATTTGCTCACTATAATAGTAAGTAATAACCAAAATCTATTACTAGAAGAAAACCCAGTTGGATTCACTTAATTGCTTATAGGATTAAATAAACAATATATACAGCTAAATATTGTAAAGGAATGTACTACTAAAATAACTTATTGATTGTTCCTAGCCCAATTGATCTTTCCTTTGGGATTGGTACTTATTTGACACAATAAACTAGAAGGGTTGGCTTCGTGGTCAAAACCTAGAGTAAGAAGTTTTGTCCCACATTCCCACCTAATAGAAGACTCAAACTTCTTGGGTGTTAATAACTCTGATGGTTTCAATCTTTATGGGGTGTTGATCCGATTTTAATCGGGTCTTCAATAATTAGTGGACGATGTGATTGTTTTCCCAGAATAATTTGTCTAACTACATGTGCATAACTTGACTCAAACACCTAAATTATCAGAAGGGAAAAAAAAAAACCCGAATTGGTCCCTAAGTGGGTAGCGAGGCAACCTAACGAAAGAGACTTTTCTATTTTCCCCTCTTATTTTTTCACTTGCTTGTATGCTTTAACAACATATAGTTGTACGTGACAAATGATAATACTCCCTCCATCCCAATTTGCTTGTTCAGTATTTTTTTTTTTTTTGGCTGTCCCAAATTGTTTGCTCACTTTCCTAAATTAAAGATTTGGCAAACTCCCCATTCTACCCTTTTCACTACATCTTTTCACTTTTGCATTGAGGGAATTATTTTGGATTAGCATAAAACATCAACAAAGTAAGGGCAACCCCAACAACCTCCACAAATCTCCTCCTCTCCCTATTTTACCCAGGCAACCATCAAATTTGGGCTGCAACAACCTCCTCAAACAGGTTGGCAAAATACAAATGTCTACAGTGCCTCCCTAAATCACTCTCCATTTGGTCAGTCACTATTCACTCCCTTTTCTATTTTTTAATCACTTTTTCCCCTTCTCGGCATCTCTCTTCACCGGAACAATTTGGGTTTCGTTCTGATACCAGTAGACTCTGAAGTGTGCGTCCTCGAGAATACCAAAACCAAATGGGGAGATGTTGTCGAAACTAGTGAATGGGCCATGAATGATGATGAATGGGAAGAACTTCGGCTGGAATTGGCCGATCCGCTTGATGGCTTCTCAGTTTGCAGTCTATTTGAAAGATCAGAATGGGACCCGATGTCAAGGGTTTCATAGGTTTTGGTCCAACAAAATGGACTGCTTGCTGCAACTTTGTTGATCGATCTGGGTTTATTGGTCAATCTGGGTTTTGTTTGCTCTGTGGCTTCAAAAATCATTCCCATGGCAGTATGTATATATGTGTGTATGTATATATGGGTAGTATATTGTAATATTTAAAAAAGTGAAAAATAGTATTTTAATAATGGAGAGGTAATATAGGTAGTATTGTTGGAGTGTTGAGAATGACATGTGTAGATAAAGCACTGTTCATTAATTTTTTTGGCTCAAAATTTATGGAGCCTTGTTGGGGATGCTCTAAATCACTACATTGAATTCCCAACAATTTTACAAGGGTTTAAATATTCAATTGGAGCAAAAATTTGTGGACACCAAAATTATGAGAGAATTTTTTGGAATTGTGTTTTGAATGGAGCCAAAAATTCCGGAGCAAATTTTTTTTGGTAAATTTAGCACCTCTTTTGTCAATTAGAACTTCATTTTTGGTTTATTTACAAAAGGGAGTGCTAAATTCATTTCTCATCCAAGCTTTGAAGGGTGAGATTGAAAAACTAAACACTTTTAAAGCCTTTAACTCTGACCTAGTAAATTGGGAGATTCTCCGTACTAAGCAAACAAATTGTGACAAATGGGCAATTGAGACACATGGCCAAAAGTTGTAGAGTATTAAAAGTATCTTGAATTATTTTTGTAATGTGACTTTCATTTGTGACATTTTTTAGTTTTTGGTTATATATCTAGCCCTTCATCATTTCCTCTTCATGTTGATAAATAAAATAAAAAATAATTTGAAGTTTCGCGATCAGTAAGTGATAAATAATTTGAAGTTTCGCGATCAGTAAGTTTTTCGTCACGTAAAAAGTTCTAAAAGCCAAAAAAGATAACAACCTTATTTTTATTTATAACTTAATAAAGACCAAAAATTACGAGAAACACACTTGAGATTGGTCACTATAAGCCGGTGATAGATATTGTCTTGGGTATTGAACTTCACACCCCATTTTCAACACTTACACCCCCTTTTTTGTTTTTATTAGGATGAAATTACTAAAATATCCCTCCATTTTATAATCTCTTGGGGGGTGTAGATGTTGAAATGGAGGGGTATTTCAATAATTTCACCCTAATAAAAACAAAAAGGGAGTGCAACTGTTGAAAAGAAGGGCGTGAAATTCAATTCCCTATTGTCTTATCTATGTTCCCTCGGTCCATTTCACTTGCTTAATAAGTAGCTATAACAACACATACCAACTGCACCAACTCCTTACCCAAATAAATTTAATACTGACGTTCTGCTAATAAGGACAACTGGAGATGGGCCTAATCATGGAATTACTAAATTGTCGCTGATGAACCCATTTAATCAAATGTCAATAGAGGAAGAGTACGACACATGAAAAGCTTTTCTGAAATTGTCCAGCACCATTGATTTCTCTTTCGTGACAATTTCGGAGAAACTTTTCATACGTCTTAACATTTTCGATGTGAAAAAGATTGCAATTTTGTTATTCAGGTATATACTACAGGTACTTCTCAAGTGTGGCGCAGTGGCCCAATAAAAAGAAATTCTGTAACAAAAATAATTAGTATTTTTTTCTTTAACAAAAATAATGTCACTTTATCAAATGGCTCCTGGCCTAACAAAAGTCCAATTAACTGTGAATGAAAAACAAGCACAATTGATAAAGTGCTGATTAAGTATTGAGGATTTGAGTGGTTGAGAAAAAAGGTAGTCAAAGTGATAATGTCTTTAACAAAATAAGGTCATGTGTTCGAGTCTCATTGCAGGGTCTCATTTCCTATTTATCTTTTATATTAGGGTGAAGCAGGTTTCTCGCTTGTACACACACAAAAGTATTAAGGGGTTTTTTGTTCTAATAAAAAATCTAGAGGGATGCTATCCTAATTTTCGAAAATTATGTCGCCGTATCGCACCAATTTGAAAGCAAACTTTGTGAAGACCTTGGGTTGTAGCTCGGTGGTATTGCCCCTTGGGTTTGAGTTTTGAGGTGGAGGTCGTGGTTCGAATCAATGGAGCAGCGGTCCGTCCCTTGTAATAACGTAACACACTAATTAACATGATACAGTGAGTAGTTATATACTATGATTTCTATCTCATGCTTTAGTCTTTTTTTTTTTTTTTTTTTACTGATTTTGAGAAAAGGAGAGAGAGAGGGTAATCATGATTGTCTCATATTTTAACCTGCTCTTAACTCCCACTATAATTACAGTCCCCCTCCAGACTGCAAGTTTTCATTTGTTTAATTGGTTTGTCTATAGTTTTTTAATGGGTTTTGACGGTCTACTTTGTTATTTTTCCGCGCGCTACGGGTCTTTTTTTAATGTTTCGAATTGTTTATTGTAGACAATATTGTCAAGAATAATAACGAGATATCGGAAATCGCGTGATCGTATAATATATTTCAAAAATAAAATAAAAAACGACCAATGTAAGTTTGAGAATCTCCTATTTTTTCGCAAAACAAACGGATGATGTAATTATGTATACGCCATATATCATTTTCATACTAGCTCAGCTAGTAGCCCAGCCCCAAGCTCTACTGCCTCTTCAGATTAATAAAAAGTCTTCAATGGATTGGGGTGGAGTCTGTCTCTAGTTTTTGAATGATTCAAATTGTTTATTATGGAGATTGTCAAGCGTGGTAATCTGATATCGAATATCGATACTCGTATGATGGTATAATTTTTGTTAAAGTCTGTCTCGAGTTTTTAAATGGCTCAAATTGTTTATTATAGACATTGTCAACCACAGTAATCTGATATCGGATATCGATACTTGCGTGATGGTATAATTTTTGTTAGAGTCTGTCTCTAGTTTTTAAATGGTTCAAATTGTTTATTATAGACATTGTCAACTATAGTAATCTGATATCGGATATCGATACTCGCTTGATGGTATAATTTTTGTTAAAAATTGAGTGACCAATATAATTATTTTGAGAATAATCTTTTTTATTTTAATTGGCGTAATGGATCTCATCTTGGTACGCACCATAATAGAGATAGGGAAAGGGCTACTATATAAAATAATTATATTTTTATAGTTCTTGTCAAACAAAATACCGTTCAAATCATAAAAATTATGACAACCTGATTAATTCAAAGAGAGAGAGAGAGAGAGAGAGAGAGAGAGAGAGAACATTGACTCATTAATTTACCCTTAAATACTTTTAGGGCGTATTTCTCATAATTTTTTTTTTTTTGTTTTTAAGCTGTAGACAAAAGTAATTATGACCACTCTGATTTAGGTTTTTCTTCCTTGGTTGGGGCATATATAAATCTTGGCCGGGGCTTTTTATATGAGAAGAAACTTGTTGAGCAAAAAACTGAAAAAGTCGATAAGAAGAATGGGATCTTAATGGAGTAATTAAAGGGTAACTAAGGATTAGCAACAGAGCGTTGAAGAAGTCAAAACAAATCCACGTTTTGCTGTTAAATCTCACATGCACACTGAAAACTATGCCATTTTTAACTCCTCTATTAGGGGAGTGATTTCCACATCCCAAATCGTTATTCACACTTATTTTTTGTCTTCTAGTGAAATTTTCATGTGTAAAAATTTCACTAAAAGACAAAAAGAGGGTATGGATAACTATTTGGGGGGTGTGAATATCAATTACCCTCTATTATTCATAAGTGTCAATCGTAGTTAATGAGATTTAAATCCCAATCAAATGTATATGAGTACATGGCGCCTACCACTCCGCTTGCCATAATCACTTTTATAATAGTACATATGGCATTGAAAATTGTACTCCACTATGATACAAATTATGCACATTTCCACAAAGTGAAAAAAATCCTAAAGAGCTATTTAAAAAAGAATAATTTTTTTTACATTTCCCTTTTCTACTAATACAATACTTTTTTGTACACATTAAACGATACATTGGCCATTATAATTAACCAAAAATAAAATGTAAATTAATTTTTATAGATTTAAAAAATAAAACAATAGAAGTGTCATATTTTCAAAAGGCTAGAAATTAAAATATCTTACCACAAGTGGGTGTGGAGCCATGTGTCCATTTTGAGAATTGGCTGTCGTTAATTGACAATGATATTCTCATATTCATGCCCTTAATAGCAGTGTCAATAACCTCAATTATTTAAATAATATATTTCCTCGGTCCCAATTTGTTAGTCTTTTTTAAAAGTCTGTTTTATTTTTCAATTATTTATATCTTTCCATTTACAATGCTTTGTAGTAAAAAAATTATTTATTAAAATTAATTGAGATTTATCAAATATAATAGTATTGTTATATTACATATGAAAAATATTGTCAATTGACAAATGTATTTGTAATTAATATTATCTGATTAGGATCAACGAGAAACCAGGGATTGAGGGAGGGACAAGTAACTAGGGCTATCCAAAAAATTTGGTGAATCATGAATCCGGTCCGAATCGAACCAATCCGTACGTTTGGAATTGGATCCGTAGATTAATAGTTCGAACATGGATTAAAAAAATTAGAAAACTGTTAGATATGGTCTGGTCTATGGAATTTCAATATGAAACCGTGAATAAACTGAACTGGATAGTGAGATATTTATAAATAATAATAAATAACAATACAATATAAATATAAATATAAATATATATATATATATGTATATGTAATATTTGGTGAATAATTATAATTTTATTATTGTTATAAATTATTTTTACCTATTTTACCATATGGTATGAAATTTGGTTGCTGAAATCTGACATGTAGTGGTAATATATTGTTGATTGTTGGTTTTGGGGGGGCTTTGGTTGGGTTTTTTTTTTTTTTTTTGGCTTTGGTTGCTGTATTATTTTTGAGATTTTTTTTTTGTTGCATTAGCTAAGGAGTCGGACTATATGATTTTTGAGCCGGAGACGAATTTTATTTTCTTAGAATTGTGACTCGGAATTAATTACAAAAATAAAATTGTACTGAAATTAACGTGGTACCACTAAGTGCACCTGCTCAGACCTCCCATGTGCACAAGCCTAGGTTTCATATAAAGACTTTATTTTTGTTGACAGAATCTTAAATCCATATTTTAATGCGTCATTCTTTACTGTTATTTAATAATAAAAAAACCCAAGCCCAAAAGGAATTACTTAGTACAGTACATCGTTTGTGTTGAATTTGTGAAAGATGGAGACGCAAAAGAATTTCTCCGAGTGGATCAGGAGTGCAAGCAAGTCACCTTCCCTCCCTTTCTCCTAACGCCATTGACACCCCACACCTGTAATTCATAAATGCTCTCTCTCCCCTCTCTCTCTCTCTCTCTCTCTAGAAAAAACAAGAATTTTCTTGAGACACAAAAAGGGCAGTTGTCAGGTTAGGGTTTTTATGCCATTGGGGGACAAGAGTTTCAGAGCCCTTAAAAAAGAAATCCCAGATCGAATTCCCTCCGGATAAGGTGTGAACACAAAAACAGGGCAACAGGCCATGGTATGGAACCTTCCCTTCTTCTCTGTTTTCATTTGATTTCTTTTTCTTGGATTTGTTTTTTTCCTTTTTTCTCATAATTGCTTAGTTTGTTGATTTATGAGTTGACTTCAACTCGTAATTCCAGTTCATAATATCTGTAGATTGGACCCCTTTGTTAAAGGCTATATGGGCTTCCTTTATTTGGGATGTTGGAAGGTGATGGTGATCGTAATTTGTTGATATCGAGATTGAATTTTGATGGGTTTTTTCTTAAATTTCGTTTAGGAATATGAGAATCGGAAAAATCACCAGTTTTTACACTCTTCTATTTGATTCTGGAAGTAGGAAGACTCCAGATTGCTTTTTGGTTTTTGGGTTTGGCTAATTTGATTTATTAGGTTCAGGAGCATAGCATATTTGATGGCAATCTTGTTTGTTTTGGATTTTGGAAAAGATGCAAATTTTGATAGTTTCGCATTGATTTGTTGGTGGGTTTGCAGTATATAGCGATATTATCCACATATTGACCATTTAGAGTAGTAGAGCATCTGTGGATTTTGGGAGAAATTTGCGGAAATGGAAGAGCAGATGATGTTTGTTTGCGGGTCTTCTGGAAATTCAGTTAGGGAGATGAAATTAGAAGAAGATGAAGAAGATTTCAGGAGCTGTTGTGAAGATGTAGATGATTTGAAGGAGAGAGAAGAACCGGCAAAGGAAGTTTCAAAGAACATTCTTGATCCAAAGAACATTCTCGATGAGGTTTCGGTGAATATGTTCTTCAAGGGTGTATCAATAGCTGGGGCTGGAGAGGGTGGTGCTGGACTTTCTGGGATTGGTGTGGTTATGGACAGATCAACTAATATTCCTTCTATTCAAGTGCAGAAAAAGCTTGACTTCTTTGTGGATGAATCTGTGGCTGACTATTTAGCTTTGATGGATGGACTGTTGGAGGCTGCACAGAATAAGATTACGCGGGTGTTTGCCTTTACAGACTCCGAGATTTTATATGATCAGGTGAGGGATCCATTTTTCTATAAAAGCAAGCGGCTCTTTACCTTATATTCGCAGTTTTGAATTTGGGTGAAGGCATTTGTTTTTGTTGCTAAGTAGTTTATGGTGTTATTGATATTTCAGTGGTTTCAATCCAGTTGTGATCCATAGTTTCCTTTTTGGGGTCTGTTTCACAATTCCCAGTGGTGAGTCTAGGGATGTACTGATATATATCTATATTTTCCCCTATTTTTTCTCGTTCCCCGAAAGTTGGTTTTTGGTGTTCGATTAAGTTCTTAGCAATTTGTGATTTCAAAGTTCCATTGAAACAAAATAAGGGTAGCTTATCACTTCTCATTTCGCTTGGTAACTCCTAAAAGATTATGATTCAAATTGCATTGAGTTTGGTTGTTTAGGTAACTCAATCTTTGCAAAAGAAAGAGAATTTGATTAATTTCTTGGAACTATATAATAAGTTAACCTTTCATGAATTTATCAGGTTAGCAATAGTTGGTTTCATGCTAAAACTTCGCATGTACTTTTTCGGGTAATTTGATGTCCATTTCCCTACTTTTCACACTTATATGACCTTTTGACAGATTATTAACGAGGAGAAAGTTGACAACCCGCTTCTCCTAGCATTGAGGCAAAGGATCCTAGAACGCACTGAACAGCTGGAAGCTTTTATTCTTAAATTGGTGCCCCGTGTTGAACTAGAACGGCCGCTATCCTTAGCCCGAGTGGCGATTGGCATCGTGTCTTTCTCCTCTGAGGGAGATGAATCCTTTGAAAATTGTTCCATTTGTTGTGATGAGAAGCCCCAACAAATGATGATCACAATGAAATGTTCCCACAAGTTTTGTTCCCATTGCATGAAAACCTTTGTCGATGGGAAATTGCAATCTTCTCAAGTCCCCATTAGGTGCCCTCAGTTGAAATGCAAATATTACATCTCCGCCACAGAATGTAAATCCTTTCTTCCGGTTGCTTCTTATGAAATGTTGGAGAAAGCCCTAACAGAAGCAAATTTTCTCAACTCGGATAAAATGTATTGCCCCTTTCCCAATTGCTCAGTTCTTCTTGATCCTCGTGAATGCTTATCAGCCAGGGCGAGTTCATCAAGTCAGTTAGAGGATAGTTGTGTGGAGTGCCCAGTATGTCAGAGATTCGTATGTTTTGAATGTGGGGTCCCTTGGCATACTTCGATGAGCTGTGAAGAGTATCAAAATCTCCCTGTGGAGGATAGAGATGCTGGTGACCTTACACTCCATCGGTTGGCACAAAATAATAGCTGGCGGCGCTGCCAACAGTGCCAGCGGATGATTGAGCTAACACAGGGTTGCTACCACATGACATGCTGGTATGGATCACTTCTACTCACGTATTGGTGTTTAAGACTTTACAGTTATATTTATCACCCACCAAAAAAAATAAAAAAAAAGAGTAAAAGTAAAAGCCAGGGGTTTCAATTATTTGAAATTGCGAATGATTGAATAAAACACTAGTAGTTTGTCATTCGAATACATGAACATGAACGGAGGAACAGATTTCAAGTATAAATTCCTTAATATTCCATGCATGTATGGATGTCTGAGACTAAGTGCATGTGTGAATGTCTGAGACTAAGTAGCTTGCCTCGAAGTGAAGTTTAGATCTGCTACTACAACCAGTCGTAACTTTGAAATGCCTCTTGGGGACAATGATTGAGGTGGTGGTGTTATAGCCATTATTCGTATCAAAAGATGGGAATTGTTATTGGCACTCCCCATTTTGATATTGGCACTCCCCATTTTGTCTCTATTATGGTGAAGTTACTAAAGCACCCTTGTACTACAATTACAATTTTCGCTTGCTTTGAAAATACAAGGGTGGTTTAGTAACTTCACCTAATAGAGACAAAAAAAGGGAGTGCCAATATCAATTCCCCAAAAGATTTGCTTCTCTAAATGGCTGCAATGACCCATCATGGTAAGGATGAGCTGTAGTCGCTTCAGGTTATGCAGCTGATTGGAGAAAGATGAGTAAGGAGCTGTATGCATAGTTTCTTTTAACTCTGCCAAGTTCTATTGCATCTTGTCACGGCCAAAAATTCTAGATAGCTAGAATCAATGCCTTAGCTTATAACAAGTGTGCAACATTTAGAAACTAATGGATCTAGTCATGGTTATGATCTTTACTTTTAAGTTCAGGGCTTGACTGCTAACAATGAAAGAGTACTATCCATGTGGGTACAAGGAGATTTCTGCCACATGTCACATCCTCAGTAGCTCACAGTCCACACCATACCCAAGCGAACGAGCAAGTGATTTTGCTCCAGCTCCGTCGCCTTAGAACTCCTCAAGCTCACAACAAATTAAGAATGGCGACTTGAACAATGTCCTAGGGTGGCTGGGAGTAGGGCTAGGTGCTTTGCTTGGCACAGAAGGGCGCATTTTGTTAACGATCGGTTGTCAAGAAAGTTGAGGTCGCCCCTGCAAGCTCTGCCTTGTCCCCGGTTATAGCGCCAACATTGTGTCTTGCCAAGGCTCTCATATCCAAACTTCAATTCATCATAGTTGTGTTTTGCCCCCTATGAAACGTTACAAGGAAGTTAATAGGGAACAAAAATTAGATTTGTTAAATTCATTGTTTTAAGATGTTAATGTACCATTTACCAATTGAGAAATATCGAACCAACATGAATGAATTGGATAAAGAACAAATCTTCAAGTCATGAGGCCAAGTATACCCAATCCCCGTACAAGCCGTTGTGGGCAGGTTTAAGTAAACTTCCTAAAGCACTTCAGGGCTTCCAAAATGTATTGGTGGCTCTGTGTATTATGAGTTCAGTATCTTTATGAAACAAATAGAACAAAATCTGTATGTAAGGTCTTTTTAGCTTCTCTTCAGTGATATATGATCTTCACCGAAGCAAAAGATCATTTTCTTACCACTTGATATTGGGATTTCATAGAATCATGTAAGTTGCAAACTTCTAGTTGGATGAAACATCTCATATTACTGGAATACCTTTGGAAGAAATTTCAGTAGGATAGTTGATGGAGTTCTACTTGTTTGGAATTCAACGTAAGCGAGCTAAGTGTGGTTATTTTGACTGGTCATTTAGCAGTATGGTTGGAGAACATTTGTGCTTTGGGGCTCTGTTATAATCTTATTCCTTGTTCCCTTCGCATATATGCATGTGTAAATCAGTGATTCAGTATATGTTCAATCCATATGCTTGAACTAGGGTTTGTTCCTTTCTGCTTACGGAATCTGCAACTGCAGGTGTGGGCATGAATTCTGTTACTCATGTGGTGCTGGCTACAGCGATGGCCAACAGACCTGTCAATGTGCATTTTGGGACGGAGACCACGACACCACCACCACTGAGGAGCACACGGTCACTTACCCTTCCCAAGAATCTGAACAATGGGCATGGGATTCCTTTGACTCGCTCCCCATGAGTATGGACGCTTACTCTGATCAAGAGCGATCACAGCTGGCATTGATCCAAAGGTTTCTTCTTGGGGGATTTAGTTTGAGCGATCACAACCCCTACCAATCGCCACCTCGTTGTACAGCAGATTCTTATACCGATGCCATGAAGGACCTCCATCAGCTTCCTTGGCTGGAAAGGTTTGTTTCCGTTATAAGTGATAACTACTACGAAGATTATGTCCAATGAAGGAAATCCATGAGGACTACGGTTTTTTTCAGATATTTGAAATAAAGCTTTTTAGATATTCGCGGAAGTAAATGGTTGGAGGTGGTAGAGAGTCTCTCACTCTCTCACTTAATTTCCATTTTTAATGACTGTGCCAATAGGTACTCTACTACTTTTTATGTAGTGTTTTCATTGGTCTTTCTGTGGTAGTAAAGTTGTTACCATGAATTTTCTTGCTGTTAGGAGTGAGAAATTGTTGCATGATGGAAAAGGATGAAGGGAAAAGAGAAGACAAATTAGGGGGGAAAACCTTGTATTGAAACCATTTTGATAATCAATGAAATTGGAATGCTCACCATTTCTTTTCCATTTTGCGTGTCCTTGCAAAACCTTGTGGTGGAGATGGAGATGGAGAATGGAAGGCAAATAAAATTTCGGACATAAAAACTGTCCATTTTATCATATCAAACAAAATGCAATTAAGGACAAGATTCCCAGTATAGATAATTGGATCAATTCTATTATATGTTAATAAAATTTGTTACTTTATCAAAAAAAATTATGGAAGCATCAAGTTGCTTTTTAGCAGGAATGTTTCCAACTCAAAACCATATTCCTTAGGAGTAATCTCACTGGAATATAAAGTACACAATGCATCATCTATATTCCGGGTCATTTTGTCCCCCCAATTTACATGAACTTTCCGTGAATTTCCCATTGGTCACTCACTGAATTGACTTTGCTTATTCTTTTTTTGAGGATCGATGAGTCAAATGATATTTTTTTTCCAATGTTTTTTAAATATAAACCGTTGTGATTCACATGATTATAGCTAATCAACCTAGGGCGGTGGTAGTCATAGCAACTAGGGCCCGCAGGTAGCTGGTCAATTCGACTCTCAACCGCGTCCTGTCAATTAATATTTTGGGCTAGGTAATTCAAGGCTTTGTCCCGACGTTAATTGGGCTCTCTGCTGGTGGACGATGAAATTGGTTCTCAAATTCGTAGGGACCGGGTTACTATTACTACAAAATGGAGCAAATGCACATTCATCAATTTTTTGAAATCATTAACCAACATGAACCAAATTCTATTCAGCTTGTGAGGATGAGAAAGAGAGTGACAGCAGTTCTAAGTATCTAACGAAAGTTCCATAAACAAAAGTATCATCTTCAGCGTCAATTTCCGTCCGGTTAAGAGCAAATAGCCAAAGATCATCCAGATGAAGCAGCACTGTGAAACTGCACCAATTTCACAGAATCACACCATGGAAGATCGGAGCCATAGATGTGCATTGTAAAACAAAACGAGCCAATAGTAGGATCAGCGGATGCATAATACATTGCTTGATCACAAGAAGTAAGGATTACCGATCAGTAGTGCAAGTGGTCTCAGCAGCTAAGCAAAATGACATATGAGATACCTTAGAAGGGCCAACGAATTTAGCATCTGAAAGCAAACAAGGACAGAAAACAAGGGCAGGAAAAGAAAGAAAGAAGAGTCCATCAACTGAATGCCTGGCCTGTGAACGAAAACTATCACGAAAAAGGAAAATTTTCCAGTGTTCATAACCAATACGATAATAAAGGTGAAAAAAGGAAAATTATCGCAAGCATGAACATACGAACAAATCAAACATTTCAATGGTGAAAAAAATATCTATTCTAAAGCTGTGACCATGATCCATCCTATCAGGTTAGAGATTCTGAGTTTTATTTTAATATGCAATATTGATGACATCCAGGGTTCCGGAAACTCTGGAGAAAGGGTTTCGGAAACTCTGGAGAAAGAGTACAGGAAACTCAAAATAAACTCTAGACATTACGTATTAGTGAGCAACCTGGATTTTTCTTTGGTAACATTTGATTTTATTACCAAAATAACGGCAAGCATTCAATTGACAACAGGGAGATACCCCTGGAAGAGGCTCTCTGCACCCAGAGCAGCACCAAAACAGACACCAAAAGAGGACCCACCTAATGATACATTCCACTTCCTAACCTTTTAGGATTCTAGTAACAGAAAGGCATTGCCCTATTTACGTCTTTTCATTCTATGTTGCTAAACAAGCCAAAGCGAGCCTTATGTCCCAATCAATTGGAGTCAGCTACATGAATCCATTTTATTCAATGTTGCTCCAAGAACAAAACTATCCATAACTCTTTTACCATGTGACCAAACATACTATTTGGATCAGCCTTTCTATAGGTGAAAATATAATCGTTCTTCGCTCTCTAGATATAATTTACACAGCTCCCGCTAGATAAAATTTATGGAAGGCAGAAGGAAAATCACTCTTCTTCAGATGCTGCACAGCCCAGTTCTTCTCCCCCTCCCTGTTACCAAGGCGTGATAGTGAGGATCCTGGTGATTTATATGGACAGGAAGCTATTTATTCGTACAGAATAGTTTATTTCTTCAATGACAGATAGACAAGAAATACCAAATCATGTGGTCTACTCAAGTTCACAAAGAACACCACTAGTGAACATCCTTCATGAACATGTGGAGGTAACACATAGGATACACAATCAAAAAGAGCTAAAAACTTTCAAAATATACCTTACAACTGCCAACTACACAGATGTTCTTATCCAAACACACTTTTAGGTTCTCTTTTGTCAATCATCTTTACACAAAGAATCACTGATACTATACCAACTAATGTCCACTATAAAGCATCGACAAAATTTTGAAAAAGCTGAACCATATTATCCACACTGGTTCCGAAGATGTGCACTAAAACTGCACATAAATTCTTCAACAAGAGATGTCATTTGAACCGTAGCTAATTGCTTGTAGATTCGAAGCAAACATATTTGTCATCCATCTCTGAGGACCATTAGAGTCCCCTAAAATATTATAGGCATAGGAAGGCCACCTAACGTCCATTGCACATGAACTTGTGACACCCTCCCTCATCATCTTCAGGCTTCTCTCAAGAACTATAAGACTGGAAAACGTGGAGAAGCTGTTCCCCACAAAAATATCAGCTCTTAAGCAAACTTCGTAATCTATTGCCGATTGAATGAGGTAAGGATACTTCTTGTAAATCCCAACTACTCCCAATTTCTTCTTCTCAAAAGGAACCAACACTTTCTTCCAACCATTCAAGATAGAACTATCTTCAAGAAGGCTATCTGCAACAGCAAGGTAAACAATGGTTGGGGCTTTCGGGCCCACAATTTTCGCAACCCTCTCCATGATCTCCTCCTTGCTGCTGCAGATTTCACGGATATTTGATCTTTGCTCCCTCTTTTTACAGTGAATCATCCAGTCCTTCTCTATCCGCATGTGAACAGCAATATAAGGCACTGACTCCAACTCAGAGTCCACTGAAACAGTGTCCCTTCTTAACCCCCTTCCTTTCTCTCTAATCTTAGAAATAACCCTATCCGCTTCATTGGATATTTCGTCCACTAAAGCTAAGCATTCGAAGACCTTGGCATAATCTGTAACAGGCCAGTGATCATGCCACAGAAAAGGGTTTTTCCCGACAATACGGATTATCTGATACCCATCATATGGATCGTGGCTGAATTGTCTCAATTGATCAAAATCTCTCTCAACTGTCCATTTCCTTCCGCTACCCTTTTGAAGCTCAATAACATCAGTCCGGTTTGAAATATCCGAATATCGCCCTAATTGGACAAACCCCTTGCAATGTGAATTGAACCTCTCAAATTGGAACACCTTGTCAAATGAAATAGGTAGCAATTGATCAATTTCTTTATAAAATAATGAAGCACTTAGGCTTGGCAACAAAAGAGTTCGATTCAGCATTCTTGCAGTTAGGCAGGATCTCGCAAAAGCAATCTTCTGATTGTTTAAACCCCATATAATTTGAGGAACCTCCAAGAACTTAGTTCTACGAATTCCAAACTCCGACTTCAAAGACAGAGAATGGTTACGGATCATCACAACCTCGTCATTTTCTATACTAGAAAATCCTAGGAATGTAGGAAATAGAATAGCTCGAAGAACTAGAGCAATGACAAGCAAAGGTACGCATTTACATGTCACAGATTTCCAATGTGTTCCAAAGAATCTGAAATGATTACGATTCAAGTAGTCCATTCAAGATTCAATTGTGAAATCCAGTAGATTAATCGTTCAAACCATCCAAAATAAAAGCTCACTCACAACCAAATCGTCGTTCATATCAGTATAAATCTGAAAACCTTAGCAGCACAGCAGTTTCAACCTAAGGTAATCAGAAGGATCCTCAGCTCAACGTTTGCTGAAAAAAAAAAAAAAAACATTTCAATGCCAAATTTTACATAATACATTAGTCCATCAATAACCCAAAATGGAAAACAAATACAGGAATTCAAATGACAAGGCTAAAAGTTTAAAAAAAATAATAATAAAAATAAAAATTGAAAACCCATATGCCAAATCAGTTTCAGATACTACCCTCATGAGATTCTAGCAAACGGGCATGTATACTACCAGTTAATCACTGGAAATAACGGCAAATCCTAGACTTCTCACTCAACCCTCAATAGCCAATGGCAATAACGGCAAATCCTAGATATTTGATACGAATGCAAACACATCTCAAAGAAACAGGAAGATAAGGTCTCATTCAATCTTACCGTTTAAATCCGCCAGAAATTTTAGCCAGAGAGCGATTCCAAGACCCACCCTTTGATGCAAAATGGTAAGTGTAAAGATCTGACAAAAGCGATCAGAACTATGATGAAACCCAGATGAGAAAATACTCCCAAGGAAATCAAAATGATGCATGTAGAGGAATCCAGAAAAGGCAAACCACCCGTAAAACCAAGAGCAATTGCGCCTATACCCATCACAATCATGACAGCAAGAAAGGGAAATTTGTTATCCGCAAAACCCGGTTTGGATTTAGAAACAGCCAACAAATGGTATGTAAAAAGGAGCGGAAACATGGCAAAAGCATGAGCCTGTGAAGTAGGAGTACAACTATAAAGGTTTTGGGCCCGAAAAAATATTAGTAATAAAAATGGAAATCAAATGTCAGCTCCCTTTTTATTTTATTAGATTCAAATAATTTTTCATTTTAACCTGTTATGAGAAAATAAGTCCAAATTTGTCATTACACGTGGAACTAAAAAGCTAGAAAAGTAGGAGTAATGTTTAAATGAAATATTTTGAAGTGATATAGAGTATATCTTTTATAATGATTTTTTTATGAAAATATGTAATGAATAAGTTCTTTACGCAAGATATATGGAAAGCCTCGTTCAAGAAGTCTGTTTGGGTCCGGTTTCCGAAACACTTGAGCCGGCACCAAAAAGGAGTGGAAAAGAAATTCCAAGAAAAGGGTATTCAAAGGAAAGGGAAGTGATGAGAGAGTGTGTGTCAGATATGAGAAGAGGGAATGGCAGAGCATACAAAATGTGGATTGTTTGATGAGCCCAGAACTCTGCTTATAGTTGGGAATTTAAGTCAATCATGTGAGTAGGGCCTTCAGGATTTAGGCAGCAGAGCAAGGTGGACTCTATGGGCTTGTTCATTTGGGGTTTTCAAACCGGGTTTTGAAAATCTTTTTTTGTTCGGTTTCCCCATTGGGTTTTCTGCCTTGTCATTTAACAAGTGTGGTTTTCCAAAAAAAAAAAAAGGGTAGAAAAGCACACTTTTGAAAACCACCAGGTTTTGGGTTTTCATTTTTCAAAAGGCGTTTTCAAGACCAGTTCTAAAAAACTCATCCAAACAAGGTGTATATGTCTATATGTGGTAAAAGTCCGGTGGATCGACAATAATCAAATAAGTAGATAAAAAATATATATTTCAGTGTATTTTTTTTTGTTTTTGAAAAAAAGAAAAATACATTCCAATGTACCCATTACACTTTATGACATATCTGCACACATTTTTTTTATATTTTTTAATATATTTTTAATTTTAACGCCCATTGAGTTAGTTTTAGAATTTTTCCCCATTGTCAGGTCACAGATAGAACCGTGAAAATGGCTGGGGACAGGTTGTACCTGGGGCTGAACAGTAGCACTTTGTTGAGTAGGGCCTTCGGGATTTAGGCAGCAGGAGCAACGTGGACTCCATATGTGATAAAAGTTCGGTGGACCGACGATAAACAAATAAAATAAAATAAAAGTAATATATATTTTGGTATGCTTTTTGCACTTTTTGAATAGAAGAAAAACATATTTCAATATACTTTTTATATTTTTTGACATATCTTCACGCATTTTTTACATTTTTATACATTTATTACACATTTTTAATCTTAACGATAGTCTACCGGGCTAATTTTAGAAATTTTCCCAATCGTTAGATCTTAGAGAACAGTGAAAATGGCTGTGGACAGGTTGTACCCGGGGCAGGGAGGGGACCAGGTTGGCTTTGGACTTCTCAGAACAGAGCAAATTGTGGAACTTTTGGGGGACATTCTATTGGCACCTCCTCTTTTTTCTCAAGTTCCTAGTCCCACGCTGTAGTTAATTGTTTTCAGTATTTTTTTTTAATTAAAACTTATTTTTTGTACTTTTTGTTTAACATTTCGTCATAAATTTTTTGAATTAATCGTTCGTCAAGAGCAATCGAAAAAATATGAAAAATATGGACCGATATTGAACAAAAATTATGTAGGACGAGCCATCACTCTAGACAAAAAATACTAGAGTTGCTTATCTTTTTCGTCTTTATTGAATTTCTTTTTTTACTTTTTAAACTCCGCTCATATAGACAGATGATTAATCCAAAAAATAAAATATTAATTCAATAAATCCGAGAAATTATGAACAAAAATACCGAATTGCAAAATATAGCTAAATTCAAAAGTTTATAGTAAATTCTTAAACTATTTTTATCACATCATAAATTCTTAAATTGCCTAGTCTTTCTTTCTTAACTGTAATTTAAGGTATTTCAGATCACCTTACCCACATCTCAAGCTAGTCCCTATATTTTCTCCCACAGTCATATGCCCACGGTCAACCCCAAGAGTTACAAGCAAGGTAAATAGAATTTTTGATAAAAATAAAAAATAAAGCGCCAAATCTTAAGAGGGACCAAATCCTTAAATCTCAGTCTAACTCTTGGGTTAATTGCCAGGTCTTTGTTTGCTACAACTCCATATAAAATTGAAAATGTGAAGAATATCATTGAAAACTCAAAAATTCTAAATATTGACACCATTTTCTATTATTGCCACTGCCACACAATCACTATTCACAACGACCTTCCAGTTGCTGCCATTTCCCGGATTTGAGGTTCCCGTAGAGTCCCCAAGTCACTACATTCTCGTATTGATCTCAATTGTGGACCCTCTATAATCTGTATTTGAGATCGAAACCGTAAAATTTGTTGACAATATTGAGTAGATCATTCATGTAAAAAATCAAATTAATTGGATATCCAATCTCCATATGTTCGGATAACAATTATATGGATAGCCAATATCAGTTAATTGGAGAATCTACTGTAAGACGAATTCATCTCAATTGTGTGTCTACCAATCTCCGATGATCATAATTTTTTGTACCTATAATGTGCTCAACATTCCTGAAAAAATTAAAGGTTCGGATCCCAAATGAAAATTTCTGAGGGCCCACAATTGAGATCACTATGGGAATATAGCGACTTGACTCACTACGGGGAACCCCAAGTCCACCCACTCCCATCTTTTTCCATCATTAACACATTATTGAGATAAAACTTATTTAAAATGTGAAGAATATCATTGACAATTCAAATTTTCAACAAATTAATGATTTTGTCTCCTAACAAGTTGATATCTTGAAATTGAACAAATAAATCGAGATGAAATGAGTATTTTTAAAAAAAATGGAAGCAATGTTTTTTTTAAACATGTGATAATATTACCAATGTAAAAAGAAAAAAAAGAAAGAAAAAAGAACTTGGCCAAGCCCCTCATCGTGACATATTTTTTTTCCTCAGCACGCGCGTCTCGACACTTATCAAAACGTTCTCCCTCCTACATTGGTCGTTTTCTTGATTTTTAATAATTTAAATATTCTATTTTTTAACACAAAACTGAAATCGAGTGTACAAATTAAGAAAATTCTAAACAACTAAAGTCAATTAATATTTTTTATTTTTCGTGATGATAAAAACTCTCATATCGTTATCCCATCCTAACTTGGTGGAGTTGGGCTTTATTATGCAGAGAAGATAAATAAAAAATACATTTTTATTTTTTATTTTTTAATTAACTTGAGTTAATTTTACTTGTACTTTGAATTTTTTAATTCAAAGTATAGATATATTATTATGCAATGGGGATAATGCTAATTAGAACTTAAGAGGCACGTTGGTTGATCGGATTAATAGTAAAGGTTTGTATAACATTTAAATAAAAAAAATACAGAAATTCATCATAATATTACTAGACCAGTGGTATTACATATCTAACTTTTTATGGGCTATACATATCTAACTTTTTATGGGCTTTTATATTCATTGCATGTTTTATTCCAGTCCTGAAAATTTTAACCAAGCACCAAAGACCAAATATATTTATTCGTAAGTACATAGCCCAATCCAACTTCATATTTGTTCGAAGAGATAGGAATACTGTTTATGTAACACACTCAACGGAGAAAATTTTGGGTGCAAATAGACCCTAACTAGGATTACTAGTAGGGTTACTAGTATTCTCTCAATAGTAGGGTTAGTTTTGGACAAGGGGTTGCTGCTGTGCAGCGGGTGCACAGCACCTGCTGTGCACCATCCGAGCCGTCCGTTGCTCGGATGGACGGTCCAGATTTCACCTCGGCACCCTTGCATCCGAACCGTTGGTTGTCGTGCGTGCAAGATGAAATCTGAGCCGTCCATCCGAGCAACGGACAGCTCGGATGGCGCACAACACCTGTTGTGCATGGGGCTGCACAGCAGCAACCCCAAATCCGTTAGTTTTAGGGTTACTCAACTTTATATTAGGGTTAGTATTCGATCTCCCTCGATTTTTGTGTAGACAAGCAATTTAAAATGACGAGTAGTTTATAATGTTGGAAAGAACAAACTGTTGCGTATATAGGTAATTGTTTTTTCGTCTTGTTATTCTTTATCCTTCTTTTTGAACTTTTATTATTCTTATCATTGGGAATTGGTTTATCAGACATCTATTTTTTTTTTTGCACGGCAAAAAAGAATTTATTAATCTTCAAAAACGGATTACAAAGATTAAAGGGATTCGAGGAGAAGGCATGACAACGCGGAAAAGCTCCAACAAGGATGAAACCCTCCCTGCGACAATCAAGCGCCACCGCGGACCCAAAAGAAAAAACAAAGTGAACAAGGAGTCCACCAAAACAAAGGACAACCAAAGGGATGCTCTCCACAATCAGAAGCAACAGCTCATCCATTATAGCAGCAGAACCTTAGAAGGAGAATGCAATCGAACCCATAAAAGATGACACCAATAACAGCATCAATCCAAAGCGAAAAGGCATACCAATGCCGATGATAACTTGAAGAAGCGCCAGCATCAAGATTTGAACTCCAAACCAAATTGATTGACATCCAAATCGCAATAATAGCAGCAGCTCTAAGGAGATTAATCCATCCAAGGAAGCAGCAGAAGATTGAAACATCCAAGAATGATAAATTGTAACCCATATCCAATCAAGGACCCCTCAAGCAACAGATGAAATATGAACCACAAAAACAGTCGAACTGGAAAATATATGAGCACCACAGAAGCAACCTCTCAAAGAAGATTGATACGACCAAGAAGCAGCAGAAGCGCAAAATTATGGTGCAAATTGGAACCAGACAGATTCATAACTTCCAACATTCCACCAAAAAACCAGATAAGAAGATCCAAAATAATAGAGACACAACCCCAGGGGAAGAACCATGGAATAAGGACTAACCATGAAATTCACTAGAAGTTTAAAACGCATGTAAAAGCAAGTCTACCCGTTGGTGTTAAAACAGCGTTGCCTAAAAAAAGGCATACGGAACCCCTCATCTTAAAAGTTGGCCAATTGGGTGTCAGGGAAAGTGTTTCATAGTCTTAATTCTTTCGTTGATCATGCGGGTTCTATCAGTAATTGTTATAGATCTTGTTGAGTATGTGGATTCTATCAGTAATTAGCGATTACATGTCTAAAAACTTTAATATAATTTGTGGCAAACTAAAATGTCGTAGTAGAGACGAGAAGGAAGAAAATGAATCTTTATTTATTTCTCATCAAATTACATCGGTTTTGGTGAGACTTGATGAGAAACCACTATCCTTTCTTTTGTCCTTAGTATATACTAACCACAGCCTTTAAGATCGTGAATAATGTGTAAAGAGTGTCTCTATATACAACCAAAGTAGTATTGATATTTGTAAAAGTGTATCATTATCTGTGACATGCGTATTGAAATTTTAACTTGTTTAGCATTATATGCACATTATCCATCACCTAGTTGGCGGTGGTTAGCAAGACCCGTCTTTCTCTATCATATTCAAAAAAGCATATTAATTTTCTTCATTTTGCTTTTAGTGATTTTGCGCGCGTGTGCGTGAGAGAGAGAGGATCTACTTTTTTCCCCATGTGCAACTTCTCAACCTACATGTCCTCCTTTCATTTTGGATTTCTAAAAATACGATCTTCACACTTTAGTGTCTCAATCATTTTTTCGTGCATTATATATGATGTGTTAGCACAAGTCCGATGACAAGCATCAAAAGTGTATGTTGTTTCCGCTAAATGTCAAATCAATCGATGTATATGAGGAGAATGACTTGTGGTAAAATACAAAAATATAGCTAAAAATACCAAAAATATTATAGTGAAAACTTAGCTGTAAGCATGTTATCCGTAATCAAACTGTTATCAAGGTTGGCATTAATTGATGAAGGGTTCCCCCATCTCATCTTCTCTTTTTCCATCAGTGGGTAGGAAAGAAGTTAGGTGTGATGGTCCGAATTTTTGAATATCATTTTTATTTGAAAATTCTTATTTCATTTAGTTATACAATTTTTGTTTTTTAATAACTTCTCTTAAACCTAGGAAAATCAAAATGATTTCCTAAGCACTAAACCTATCCTACCCAGCCCTCCTATAACCCGTAAATCACTTCCCTTCTTTCATTTTGTCTCCCCAACGTGGCCCACTCCGTTCCACATCCCTTACCAACCCAAGTACCCTTTCAAAGCCAAAGCCCCACTCCTGCCTTTCCATTATTCGGATAACTAGAGAGAGAGGAAAAGAAACGGCAGAGAGAGGAACATTTCGAGGGAGAGAGGACAATGTGTATCACCACATTTCTCTCCTTTCTTTCTATTTTCTGCACCTCCATCTCACCACCATTTCCAGCCCTTTTCAGCTTCCGAAAACTACCCAGAAACCAGCCCCTTTCCAGCAGCTAAACAGCCTAGAAAACAGTTTGAATCCAACCCGAAACAGCTCCGAAAACAGCCCAATAAACTAGCTCCAACATAGCCCAAGGACCAGCCCCGAATCCGCTCCGTTTCGTCCTGAAAAACACACCCAAATCAGCCACCGGTGGAGTTCCATTGCCGTGCAACTTACCCGACAACCCAACTCCATTTTTAGCTCCGTTACGTGCTAGAACTACGGACCGAGGTAGTTAAATTCTACTACCTCCGTCCCATTTTGTTTGTCAATTTTTGATAATCGTGTCATTTTTCGATTGTTTATACTCTCTCTCTCCCAATTTGTTTGCTCATTACGAAACTACGTGCAATTTTTAAACTAAAAATTAATGTATTTATCAAAATAATTTTTGAATTTTTTTTGCATCATATTAAAGTTTTCAATGAGATCTATCAAACAAGATTCACATTGATTAGAAAATTATTTTGAATTTACATTATTTTTTAGTTTGAAAATTGCACGTAGTTTCGTAGCGAGCAAACAAATTGGGACGGTGGCAGTATCTTTTAATATTGATCTCCAAATATATGTAATATGGATCTTGTTTGATAGTTCTCGATTAATTCTATTATACGAAGTTCTTAAAACGGTAAAAAATATTATAAATTAAAATATATACGCATTTTAAGGTGTAACAAAAAATAGAATAATTGACAAACAAATTGGGACGAAGGGAGTACCTCCCTATATATACTTATTTTTTTGTATAAAGTTTACTAATGTAAAGTTTGAATATATTTTGTATGCGTGTATCCGAAAATAGTTGAAGCGTATGCATGAGTATCATCACAAGAGAAAGCATGGTTTAAATTAGTAGCTGTCAACTAAGACTGTTTTTATTTTATTTTTTAAGATTCCTGATGCTTGATAAAATTTCATATTAAAGGTTAGAGATTTGATAATGTTTAAACTACCAACTTCGTTAGTCTTTATCAAAATTGTTTCTGTTATGAACACTTGACCCATGAATCGTGTAAGGTGTATCTGTTCTCATACAAGTCTAGTCTAGACATTTAACACATTATACATCATTGTTATATGCCTGATGTGTTAGATTTATTTTAATGTGATGTGATTTCAATTCCATGAAGTATAATGTGTGTTTGTTATGATACATTGTTCCGTGATAACTGAGAAGGACAACTAGGACGTTCCTGGGTTGGTGCTCGTCCTTAGAAATCATCTAGACGTTAAGTTAATGGGAAAATTGAACAAAGTTTACCGATGACATTTGTTGAGATGGAAGTTTATGATTGGTGTTCTAATGAGCTCGCGGGAGGCCATCCCGTTGAGGCTCAGGATTATGAACGGCAGATAGCCGGTTTATTTTGGAAAGAGGAGAAGATACGATTGATGGATTATTTGTGATTCGGAAACCTGAGTTATGACATTGCGTGATTACTCCGTATTGAATTTTTGGTGACATAAGGGTGGTTTGCACTATAGTCGGATCACGGCTATATACTCCCGAGGTTTCAATCAATTCTTTATGGGCCCAGTGGTACGGTCAGTCCCTGGGGAATTCATCCTTGTAACTATTTGATGAATCCGACAAAGTAGATAGCTTAGCCCTTTCATCTATGCTTCCAGTCGGGGGGGGGGGGGATTTAAATCACGAATGGCCATAGTCTTAGTGGTTGACACGGGAGGATGTTTCTCAAAAGTTGAGATTCTAGAATTCACTGAGCTAAAGTATAGTAATTAAATTTTATTGTTCTTACTTTAATTGCATGATATATCCTGTTAATGTAAGTTAGAGGTTCGGGTAGGGTTTAGCTATTGAGGGATTATTCTCCCATGGTGCTGTTATGGCCCTGACATAGTACGCCAAGTAATGAAGGAGAAGGAGGAGGAGCGTACTACCAGACGGAAAAGTTCCATGCCGAGCAGATAACAACAGAAGAGTGGGATCTAAACCTGTACCTCTAGGATCCATCACCTCTTTTATCTTGTGGGACAAATATAATTTTATTTTCCCAATAGAAGTATTATGTTTATTTGTGTTCGAACCAGACTGTTTATGCTATTCCCGATACTTTATTAATGAGACCCTTTTTTTATTTAAAGCATTAAATGTTCTAAAATAATGCTGTCGAAAATTGGGGCATTACAGTAGGTACGTGAGACATGATTATCAACCACTTATACGTACAAGAGAATTGGTGGCTTGCCATTTTTTTAACTGTATTGGACGAAAATACCCCTTCTATGGATGTTGGTGGTGTGTTGTGTGGAGGGATAGTGAGGACGGTTAATTCAGTAATTTTCCCATGTTTTGCAGCTTACCATATTGCCCTTATTAAACTTTTGATGTTTTCCGTTTGAGTTGTGTGGCCGTTTGTGTGTTTTGTCCAAATGTGCAAGGGCATTTTTGGGAGAACAAACGTGTTCACTCTCTCTCTCTCTCTCTCTCTCTCTCTCTCTCTCTCTCTCTCAAATTGGGCATCAACTAATTAAGTCAAAAAAAGAGGAAAATTTGTCATTTAATCTTTTTTTGGATTTAATTGATTGTCTAAATAAATAGCCTTTTTTTGCCTCATTGAAGACTCTTGAAGTTTTCTAAACCAAAGTTCGTTTCTGTGACTAAACGACCTTCACTAAAACGAAAATAACGACACCTAACTAAAATGAACTTCACTAAAACGAGAATAATGACACCTAATAGAATTTCAACTTGAAAAAGGTAGTGTGAAACTGGTACTCTTAATACAAATACCCACTTCTCCACAAGAAAGGTGTTAATGCCAAAGATCTATACTTCAGTTAGTTTTACAATTTGGGGAATTTGCACTTACACCCACTGTACTTTGACCGATTTGCAGAAACATCTCCCAAACTCTATTTTTAGTTACACCACTCGTACTTCAGACTGAAGTGCAACTGTTAAATTTTCCGTCTAAATTAGCAGAAAGTAGACAACAAGCGCGCTTTCTGGGAGTAGGAAAAAAGAAGTTAATATATAAAGTTAAAATCAATTACAAAAAAACTAAAAGTGTCATTTTCTCAGCGTCTTCCTTCATCAAACTCAAAATCATACCTATTTAACCTAACCCATTTAAAATATGGACACGCATGTATTCAATGTGAGATCAGAAATATATAGTTCTTAATGTATTACCCGTTAAATGTCTTTCAAAATTTCTGTGAGACATAAATGGACAACAATTTGAAATGAGCATGAGACGCCGTGTGAAGCAATAAGACGGGTTGTCTAGCTATTCTGGCTTGGTACTTTGCGATCAGGCTAGTTACATGTAACGAGTTATTGGAAGCTAGGTGACAGTTTATCAACCATCTCACCAAATACGTTTTGACATATTTTTCCCCAGTAGGTTTATCAACTGGCCCCAATTGATTTAGGACATAAGACTCGGTTTGGTTTGTGTGTGTAGGTTTATCAACTAAAATGACTATTTGGAGATTTCCTAGTGAAGTATTCCATTAGCTCAAATGTCGAAAAGATTGAGAAAATGTAAACCTAAGCTGTCTCTGTAGTAAAATTTTGAAAGCAGTAATTTATCGTACGAAATTGTGGAAATTTTTTACTTATTTTTATAATGAAAGATACTCATATGGCCTCTTTTGGCCTAATAAGTAGAGTTGTTTTCTTCCGTCTTTATTTGATTTGTTTTGCGTTAGTTAGTTTCGTGTCAAGTTTTTGTGCATTATTGATTCTTTTCGACGAGAGGAACCGGAAAAGTAAAAAACTATATTCCAAACTTAATTTTTTTTAATAAAGACAAATTATGGGTACTTTTGTTGCTTATTTTTGTCTTTATTAAAAAAATTAGGTTTGGATCATAAGTTTTTACTTTTCCGGTTCCTTTCGTCGAAAAGAATAATAATACATAAAAACTTGACATGAAACTAACTAACGCAAAAAAAAAATCAAATAAAGACGGAAAAAAAAAAGCAACTTCTTATTAGAAATACAAAAAACTTAATCAAGTAAAAGTTTTCAGGGAAAAAAAATTGGTATGAATGGTGAATTGACCACTTGGTTGGTATCATTGGTGATGGTTAGTTAGGGAGCAATGTTAATGCCATGGGCCTCTCTTATTAATTGCCCCCTTCCTCATTTCCCTTATATAAGTGTACTGGCGCATGCTCATGCCTACTTGTACAGTTTGAACAATTTTTGTGTTCCGTATGACTTCCAAAATTGCAAATTCTGAGCACAAAACGAAATCAATATTTACAAAAGTACGTCAAATGATTACAAAATTAACTTGAAGCTTGCCCAAGTATTGTCTTATTGATAAAGTTTTTTTTTGTTTTTGTGTGTGCATATGCATGCATAAGCATAAAAACATCATGTCTGTTCAGTTACATCACTCAAAAGTCAAAACGTTTTCCTAACGTCAAGAAGAAAAAATGCATCCTAACGTCATGCAACTGTTATGATTTACCCACTTTATTTCTACATGAAGTTAACCATAGTTTTTTTTTTTTTTTTGAAAGGAAAGTTAACCATAGTTTAACTAGATAGAGATTGGGGAGAAAGAAAAACATGGGGGGAGAGAGGGAGTGGAGGAGGACCCACTTGTAGGTCCCATACAAATTATCCATGTAGTAATCCGAAATTTTTAATAAAATTTAGGATTATTTAATTTCGTTTTAATTACATTAATTTTGTTATTTAACTTCTAATTGCACTTAGGACCCTTAATTTGCAATTACTACGGTTTATACCCTAATACTTCCTAATTGCTACAAATTCGACCCTAAGGCACGTTTACTTTTTAATCGCGAGCATTACATTTTTATAAATTCATTTCATACATAATTATATACTTTTATACACATACACAAGCAATACTAGTGCACATA
>JAXBDA010001973.1:0-47815 GCA_036023075.1 Gaultheria prostrata | reverse complement strand
TCTCTCTCTACTCTCCCCTCACTTCCAACAATTCAACTCCCTCTCTCTCTCATTCTAAACGTCCAAAGCTTCCATCATTCACCTACACTACTCAAAACCCATCAAAACCCATCAAAATCAAACCCAAATCCACCCTCAAGCCTTGTAATTAGCTATATTCACTCACACACTACCAAAACCAACTTCAAAGCACTCAAAAATCCACTATTTTAGTACCAAAATTCAGTCTCCAACTGCAAAATCACATATTCTCACCTTGATTGAGTCCAAAAAGGTAGAAAACAAGGAAAATCAACGCATGGTCACAATCTGAGGGTGACTAATAAGTGTGAGTGAGTTCCTTATACTCACTTTACACTTACAAGGTCCAATAATAAGCTGTTAAGCTTACAAATTTTCTGAGCTGATCGGCCCTTGGGCGCCCAAGGTCCCAGCAGTATGTTTCTTACTGTTTGCTTTGATTATCTTTTGGGGTGTTTTGTTACTTTAATCAGTTACTAATCACAATAATATGCAATATTAATGTCTTGTGTAAGCTCTGATCATCTTGAAATCATCATCAAATGAATTTTATTTGGTTTTGTTCATATTAGAAAGAAGAAAATGTGGTTTGTTGATATTTGTCAAGTGAAAGAACATGAAACCAACATTTTTCAAAATGATCAGAAGCTTGTAAACTAAAAGAATGTCAAGAGTAAAGCAAGGAAGTAAATGAAACATGCAAGCCAAAGAACACCTTGGGCGCCCAAGGTAACCTTGAGCGCCCAAGGTGTCTCTTGGACAGGTTACTGTTTTGTTTGTTTTGTTCTCTTTAGTTATTATCATGCTATTTTATTTCATCTCAGAAGGGTGTGTGTGTTGTTGAGTATTTACATTATCTTATCTCACTTCTCACAAGTTCTCATCTTACATTTTTCTTTATTTTTCATGAATAATCCAAGGAATAAGGTCAAAAAATTTGTTTATTATTCATAAGCCTTGCCTCTTTGCTTTTGTTTGTTGATAAAAACCATTTCTCAGATGATATTTGGTGAAGAGGTTATGGATACATGAGTAATAAAACAAAAGACATTGAAAACAAGTGAGAACCAGGGATGACCTTGGGCGCCCAACCTCACCTTGGGCGCTCAAGGTGGTTTCTGAGCAGTGCACATATTTCATTCATTCTGTCATAATTATTGCTATCTCAAGTATATATATGGGTTCATCTCAGCTGCTTAACAATCTCTTGTCAGTTTTCCTTCTCTCTCAACTCAAACTCAATCTCATCTATGGATTTTTCTTAAAGCTAAATGTTCAAAAATCCATGTTTTTGTTTGATAATCACTTTTGAATGCCTTGAGAGATTCTGTTATGGATTTATGAGTTGAAAATCAGTCTTGAAGATATTTGTGATCAAAGCATGGCATTCTTGAAACCAGAAAATAGGAGCAAAACTGATGAGTTTGAGAGACCTTGAGCGCCCAAGGTCACCTTGGGCGCCCAACCTCTATTCTGTTAACAGATTGGTTAGCAGCCGTTGTATCTTTCATTGCCTTCATGCTCATTCTCATCTCATTTCCTATCTTCATCTTATTCTGTTCATCCATAATCTTGTTTATATCATAGTCATTCATTATCATCATCATGTCATTGTAATTATACGTGCACACGAACACCGTAATTTCTTATGTTGTATTTTATCTCGTGTACATGTTTCATATCTTGTTTATGTGTTTAAAGTCAAATTCTAAACGTTTTCTATGTCCTAAAAATTATTTAGTAGAGACCGGTTCACGGACCGGGCGAGGGGGGTGCATTAAAACCCTTCCCCTCTCGTAACCAAACCCCCGAGCCCGGAAATAAAAAGGTTTTCGCACGACCGGTAAAACCATTTTCAAAACCATTGGGCATAACGAGTCACTCTTTTTGATTTCTCGGGTTCATTCCTTAAACTCGGGTGGCGACTCCAAAATTATTTTCAAAATCAAATCAAATCGGGGAGCCTAACGCCATCGTGTGGGCGGCCGCCCGACGAGTGTCCATAAAACCCAAACTTCAGTTAACTGGAAGGAATTTGAGTATGGTCTAAGGGTTAGGTTTGGCCCTAACATTTTCGAGGACGCCATGGGAGAACTTACTAAATTGTGCCAAACCACTACTGTGAAGTGTTATCAAGAAAGGTTTGAGGAGCTAGCCAATCGGACCTGTGGGCTAACCCAGGAATTTTTTGTCAGTTGCTTTCTGAGTGGGTTGAAAGAGGAGATTAAGGCTGGCGTTCAAATGTTTCATTCTTCCACTATATCTTAAGCTATTGGTCTAGCTCGTCTACAATAGGAAACTATGGAAGCCATTGCTAGGAAGTCAAGATTTCAAACCAAGACTGTTGGTAATTGGAACCCATCCTCCCAACTGGTTGCTTCCAAGACTCTTAATCCAACATCAACTCGTGTGGAACCAAGGCCTAATTTTGGGGTAAGCACCAAACCAAACTTTGCTCAAACGAATTCCATTCCAATACCTACAGTTAACCCCAATTTCCAATAAAAAAATTAACACACGGGGAAATGGATGCTAGAAGAGAAAAGAGGCTTTGTTTCAATTATGACGAAAAATATGTGAGGGGGCATAGATGTCAAAAGAGATAGATTTATCTCTTAATTGGTGATGAAGAAGAGGAAGGGGAGGACTCTGAACCACCCCCGTTGGAAGAGATTGAAGAAGCCAACGTCCAAATTTCCATGCATGCCTTGTCTGGTAGTAATTCATTCCGGACTATGAGAATGAAGGGAATCCTTAAGGGTAGGCCTATTATTATCCTAATTGACTCGGGTAGCACTCACAACTTTGTTGTGCCTAGTGTTGCCAAGAATTCTGGGTACCTAATTGAACCCACCCCTGACCTATCTGTGGCTGTTGCTGATGGCACTAAGTTTTGTAGTCATGATGTATGCAAGAAGATGGAATGGAGGATGCAAAAGGATGATTTTGTGGCAGATGTTAGATTATTGGCCTTGGGTGGTTGCGACATGGTACTAGGTATTCAATGGTTGAGTACACTTGGCCTTGTGGTTTGGGATTTCAAGAACCTAGTGATGAAATTCAACTACAAGGGAAGGATAGTGGAGTTGAGGGGCAACAGTCAAAATCAACTAAGGGTGGAGCAAGTTTCAGCTAGACAAATGGGCAAGACTCTTCAACAAGTCAAGCAGGGCTGCATTGCTCAACTTAGTTGTTTATCAGCCATTCAAGAAGAAGTAAAGGTAACACCAGAAATTCCCCCCCTTTTACAGGAATTTCCAGAGGTCTTTGCTGAGCCCACTACGTTACCCCCTTCAAGATCTTGTGATCACAAGATTCCCTTACAACTAGGGCTGTAAATGAACTGAGCCGTTTGTGAACTATTCGGAGCTCGGTTCGGTAAAGGCTCGTTCGAATTCGGTTCGTGTACTAAACGAACCGAACTTGAACCTCAATTTTAGGCTCGTTACATAAACGAACCGAACATGAGTTTTGCTGTATTCGGCTCGATTAGGCTCGCGAACCTAGGGTTGTTTATACTATTTTTTGAGTATATTTATAATTATGACATAGTTCAGGGGTATATGTAATAATTTGATAATTCTTTTTTCCTCTAAGTTACACGATCAGTTCCTTTTACTTCACTTGCGTTAGGGTCGCCTCCTCTTCGAGACAACTTCTCTGCACCGCTGCCTCTTCATCAGACGCTCCCTCTTAATCTGTCGCTCCACCGCCTCTCTTCGTCGTCATGCCGCACATAATCAATCTAACTTCAACATCATTGAGGTTTTGTAGATTGTAATTCTTAAGTTCTCTTCTTCATCCCCTTCTTTTTCACAGAGACTGTTCGTTGCTTAAAGTTATCAATTCCATTCTTTGTTTGGATCTTCCCATCTGTAAAACTATAAGATCTTCCATTTTCATGATCTTGGTGTTTTCTTCCTTGTTTTGTATTCTGCTAGTTTGAGCCTGAAATCGAGCCTAATTTTGAGCCTGAATATGAGCCTAATTTCGAGCCTGAATTCGGCTCGATTTGACTCTTGAGTTTAACGAGCCTCGACGAGCCGAGCCGAGCCCGAGCTTTGAAAATTTTTAACGAGCCGAACTCGAGCTCAATCATTCAGGTTCGAATCGAACCCGAGCCGAACTCGAGCCTAATCAATACCTTACCGAACTGATCCTGAACCTAGTAGGGTTCAGCTCGATTCGGCTCGTTTACACCTCTACTTACAACCCAACTGTACCCCTGTGCATGTTAAACCCTATAGATGCCCATACATTCATAAAAATGAAATTGAGAAATTGTTTAAAGAAAAGTTGAATTATGGAATTATAAGGCCAAGTGTCAACCCATTTTCATCCCCAGTGCTTTTGGTAAAGAAGAAGGATAATACATGGCGTATGTGCATTGACTATAGGGAACTAAATAAGATAACTATCAAGGACAAGGGCTTATTGACATTTTTGGTCCCCAAAGTATGCACGCGGTGTCATTTTGGTCCCCAAATTTTCAATTGCGCAATTTTGGTCCTCAACGTTTGAAATTTGTGTCATTTTGGTCCCTACTCCTCACGCCGTTACTAATCTCCGTCAAATTGAGGGGCATAAGGGGTATTTCACAGGGCTGTTCAACACTTCATCTTCTCCATCTCAAAACCAGACAAGTCGATCAAAAAGAAAAAGAAAAAAAAACCAGCTGGTCAAATCGAACTATAGAGACAAATCGATCATACCATACAAATTGATCAAAACCAGACAAATTTCACAAGGGCACAAGGGGTATGCTGAGCCGACTCGAGCAGACGGAAAGCCGATCAGAGCTATAGAGAGTGAAGGTGGGGAAATGAACTCGCTTCCAGATTTACCACCGCCGACGAAATTGGAGAACCTAAAAGCAGCGAGGCAGAGTCAGAATCCCATTGCGGGCGGAGCCGGAGTCCCCATCGCGGGCGTTCAAGTCCACTTGGCATGAGGCAGAAAGAGGTCGATTGATACAGTTTTCGATCTGAGTTTCTGGTTTGGGGTTTTTTCTGGTTTTCGATGTTTTTCCTCATCTTATACTGATTTGAGAAGAAGAAGAAGACGGAGAATGAAACATACCCGATCGAAAACCTTGAAGTTTGGGAAAAAGAAACCGACCCATTGACAATTCTTTTCGGGTAGACAACTGTATTTTTCGAATGATGAATGGGGTCACCGAAATCCTCCTCACTGAATGATAATACAAGAAGAAAAGATGGGGGAAAAAAATTGTGGAACGAAAATAGCATCTTAATATATATGCTCGATATGCGTTCAGTATCGGAAAAATCAAAGACTTGTGGAGTTTTTCCAATGGAAATGTGAGGCCTGTGAGGATGGTGGAAAATAGTCGATTTTCTGCTAAATTGTAAATTGAACCCTTTTTGAGTATTTGTTTTGATTTTAATGGTGCCGCCACTGTGTGAGAAGAATAAGGAAAAAAAGCTGTTAAGAGGTGAAATACCCCTTGTGCCCCTCAAGTTGATGGAGATGAGTAACGGTGTGAGGAGTAGGGACCAAAATGACACAAATTTCAAACATTGGGGACCAAAATTGCGCAATTGAAAATTTGGGGACCAAAATGACAGCGTGCGCATACTTTGGGCACCAAAAATGTCAATAAGCCCAAGGACAAGTTTCCCGTACCTATTATTGATGAGCTGTTGGATGAGTTGCATGGGGCAAGGGTGTTTTCCAAATTGGATTTAAGGGCAGGGTACCGCATCCTACTGACGTGGAGAAAACTGCATTTAGGACTCATGAAGGACATTATGAGTTCCTAGTTATGCCCTTTGGCCTAACTAATGCCCCGTCTACATTTCAAAGCCTCATGAACCAAGTCTTTAAGCCTCATCTTAGAAGATTTATTTTAGTCTTCTTTGATGACATTTTGATCTATAGTCAAAGCATGGTTGAACACATGGAACACGCATATCACACTGTCTATACTCAGAACCCATAGTCTTTTTGTCAAGCTCTCAAAATGTGCTTTTGCACAAAGCAGTCAAGAGTACCTAGGACACATCATTTATGATCTAGGGGTAGCAGCTGATCCTATCAAACTGAAGGGAATGCAAGAGTGGCCTAGACCTACTTCTGTCAAGTCCTTGAGAGGGTTTTTAGGATTAACAGGGTACTATAGGAGGTTCATCAAGTGGTATGGCAAGATTAGTCAACCCTTCACTAATCTGCTAAGGAAGGATGCCTTTGGTTGGTCTGAGGAAGCTGAAGAAGCATTCCAATCACTTAAGACAGCTATGATTTCTGCTCCAGTCCTAGCTATGCCAGATTACAATAAGGTATTTGTTATTGAATGTGATGCATCAGGAAGTGGTTTGGGTGCAGTACTGATGCAGGAGGGACACCCCATAGCCTTTATAAGCAAGGGATTGGCTCCTAAACACTTGGGGTTATCAACCTATGAAAAGGAGTTGTTGTATGTCGTTTATGCAGTCCAAAAATGGAGTCAGTACTTGTTAGGAAGGCATTTCATAATCAAAACTGATCATTTTAAGCTTAAGTACTTACTGGATCAAAGGATCTCAACTTTGATGCAACAAAAATGGTTAACTAAGTTGATGGGATTTGACTATAAGATCTCATTCAAATCTGGGCAAGAAAACAAAGTAGTAGATGCCTTGTCAAGGTATGGGAATGATATGTCCTTAACTAGTTTGGCTTTGTCAGTGGTGGAACCACCTTGGCTGCAGGCTCTGAAGATTTCTATGGGAAATGATTCCAACCTGCAAACCCTCATTTCAGATTTAGCTACAGATAGCCAAACTCATCCAGGTTAAGTTTGGAAAAATGATGTGTTGACATACAAGGGTAAGTTAGTGGTGGGTGCAGATGAGGCCACAAGGTTGTTGATCATGACAGAAGTACATGCTACTCCAGCTGGGGGGCACTCAGGTGTGGCTAAAACATCCAAAAGATTAAAAAGGTCGTTCTACTGGCATGGTATGAAGAAAGATCTCACCCTTTTTTATCTCTGAGTGTGATGTCTGTCAAAGGAGTAAGTCTGAAACAGTGGCCAGTCCAAGCTTATTGCAGCCTTTGCCAATACTAGAGAGAGCATGGTTAGACTTGTCCATGGATTTCATTGAAGGCCTTCCCAATTCCTATGGAAAGACAGTCATTTTTGTAGTAGTGGACAAGCTCACCAAATATGTGCACTTCATGGCACTATCTCACCCATATTCAGCTATGGATGTGGCACAACTGTTCATGGAGAACGTGTTCAAGTTGGATGGAATGCGAGCAACCATTGTCAGTGATAGGGATAAGGTGTTTATTAGCCAGTTTTGGAATCTCTTTTCACCTTACAAGGGACTCAGCTCTGCCTTAGTACAGCATACCACCCCCAATCTGATGGGCAAACAGAGGTGGTGAATAGATGCCTAGAAGTCTATCTTAGGTGTATAACTGGGGAGAGACCAAAGGCATGGGTGCATTGGTTAGCTCTAGCAGAGTGGTGGTTTAACACTTCTTACCACTCCTTAACACATCTTACTCCATATGAGGCTCGCTATGGCCAAGTACCACCCACTTATCTTCACTACATTCCTGGGATGTCACAAGTGGCAGCAGTGGATCAATGGGGTCAGAATAGGGAGTCCTCTCTCCAGCTTTTAAAGGAACATTTGGTCAAGGCTCAGCATCGAATGAAGCAGTTGGCTGATCACCACAGGACTGATAAGGAATTTCAGGTAGGGGATTGGGTTTTCCTAAGGTTGCAGCCCTACAAGCAGAGCACTGTTCAGTTCAGGTCTAATTTGAAGCTTTCCCCTAAATTTTTTGGTCCCTACCAGATTGTCCAAAGGGTTGGTAAGGTTGCTTACAAATTGGCCTTACCCCCCACTTCCAAAATACACCCAGTTTTCCCTGTATCCCTTCTCAACAAGAAGCTGGGCAAGCAAGTTGTTCCCCAGTCCCTCTTACCTACTGTCACTAAAGAAGGTGCTCTAGAGCCTGTTCCCATCGCTGTCCTTGATCGTCGTTTGGTAAAATTGAAGGGTAGACCAGCAATGCTAGTTTTGGTACAATGGTCTAACACCTTCCCTGAGGATGCAACTTGGATGCTCTACACAACCCTCCAAACCAAGTTTCCTGATTTTGCACCTTGTGGACAAGGTTTTTCTCAAGGGTGGCAATGATACGTCTCCAACTACAACTCCAGCACGTGCGCTATAAACTCACGTGGCGGGAAAGTTGGTTATGAAGTGGTTACGTGGTGAGGTGGTTGCAAGCTGCCCCTGCTGAGGTACAGTCGTTGAAGTATGTTACAAGTTAGTTAGGTTCTTGATACTGGTGGTAATCACCATTGTTTGCGTGTAATCATTTTGTTTCGTTTCAGTATAAATAGGAGAATGTAATCAGGAGAAAGGCATTGAATAATATCAACAAACTATTAAGCATTGGACGAGAGTTCCTTTGTTAAGCCTTGGACGAGAGTTACATCGCTTGCTATTGTTACCCTTTGTTCTTCGTCAATAAATTTCCCTTTACTTCAATTTTCCTCATTTCCGTCACAAATCGTATCAACATGTCGATCCGATGGTGCTACCCTATCCTGACTCAATCATGCTCGACACACAAACGTACTCGACAAAAAAGTTTCTTTTAAGCAAGTGCCGGCTTGTTATAAGTGAAGCAACTATTTGCACCTCTGCAAAAGGGAGGCAACTTAACATACAATCTAAAGGAACTCAATGCACACCAACAGCCTCAAGAAGCCAACAACAAAATGGATTCAATTATATACCTACATGATTACATATGATGATATGCATACCACCTGCAATTTCCGTAAAAAGACACCAAAATAAAAGCTTCAAAAATATGGCAGTGCAAAAAGTCTGTTCAAAATTAGTGCTGATAATTCTTCTTTTTAGGTGCCTGTTGTGTCAATTCAGTACATAAATACAGATTGAGTAATATTGTCTCAAAGTTTCATTGTTGTTGTTCAAAACTCGAGTAAGCTATTTTCAGACATCATTATTATCTGTTCTGAAAGTTAAATGCCTTAATTGAGAAGGCAAAGATGAACCCAAAGAGCACAGCTGTTCCGGCCACAATTAATGCGACATATCCCACGAAATCATGCCTAAAATCAAAGTAATCTACCACAAATTGTTCCACTGTTTCACCCGTGTCAAGCCTGTCCTGAATGTCTCCAAACTGTGAAGCAACTAATCCATACAAAGTCCAGGATACCGGGCAAACATAGACGTACCACCTCCACCACACGGGAATCCTCTGTAACGATTGGAACAAAACATATTAAGGCACATTCTGAGTAGTAATTTCAATTGTGAAATTTGAATTGAATCTGTTAGAACTTACTGTCTTTGGAATGATAAAGCCGGAGAAAAGGTTCCATATAGCATAGAAAGTGGAAGCAACTATGGCTGCGATGCTGTGGTTGGGAGATACAGCTACTGTCATCATCCCATAGTACGTGAAGTATAAGAAAGTGCAATACATGAAGAACAGATACCAAAAGAATTTGGCTACTGTCCACTCAAATCCAATCATACTGTAGACTATGACTCCATATATGACACTCTGTACTAAAATGTATGGGAGCTCAATCACAACCTGCATAATGCAACAACTCGTGAGGAAAATACTTGAGCTATCAAGGTCTTGTTTTGGAAACTTGCAACTTTGAACTATGGTTTTATGTAGATTGTTGTTCTCATTACTGATTGGCGGCCATGGAGTGAGGATGATATTCATATTTATATTTGCTAGGATTCTTAAGTTTCATACTTCATAGTACTGAGATGTTCATCTTAGTTATGATGGTCAGTACGAAAGTTATATATGGACTGTAGTGGGCCGAATTTCAGTGGTTCGGGCCAAGTACCGACTCGTTGGGGCTAGGCTTCAGTGCAGAATTTGTCTACCAGGCTCCGTTATGGGCTGAACTTCACTTCAGGAGACCGTAAGTCTCCTGATGTTCCATTAAAGCCAGCGTGTAACATATCTTCTAATGCCGAAGATACATAAGACCGAAGATAAACATGATATCTGAGGATATGGACCTAAGGCCGAAGATGCTAAGTGCCGAAGGATATGGACCTAAGCCCTTTGCGCAGATTGAATCCTTAAGTGCACGGGTACAGCGGTTACAGGTCGGGCAGAATAGCCTGACCCAAGAGCCGACCCATGAGGGCTGTTATGCGGTTATATGAGCATGTGGCATGAGAGGGGAAGCTTCTAGAAGCTTTTGGAAGCCTACATGGCAGCACGGTATTGGCCATGTCACGTGACCGAAGTGGTCACGTGTGACGTCATGAGGCTTGGAGGGCAAGCACATCAATGTCTATACGTCCCAGGGGATAGGCCCTAGAGGTACATATACAATCTTGGATCTAGTACTCTCTCTATAAGCTTTCTCTCTCTGTTTAGACTTGGGTGTCGGAGTGTCCTCAGGCAAGTGGTCTGAGTGACACTAACCAGTTGCTTCTGTTTTTAGGTCTAAGGCGTGAGGGAAGGGGCTCCACCGCTGTGAAGAGGAAAGCACCACCGCGAATCACCCCCCTACATACTGCTACTTCTTTTATATAAAATTTGACGTTCTCTTTTTACCAAAAAAACAAAACCAAAGTTGTGCTCACTATTATTTTTTAGAACAAATATTGATTTCACCGATTGGTAATAGTTTATCGTTTCTATTACCTATAGGGTTTACCAAGCTGTTTCCTAGATCATGTTTTTCCTTATTTCTCCTCTTCACTCTCTATATTCAGATTTCTCTCCACCACCCAAGAGACCTAATTAGAGAGGAGTATTGGAGTGATATCGGGATCCAGGCCCAAGATACAAAGAGAAACTAGTAAGTTAAACACACCATTTTCTTCAGCTACTCTCTTGCTTTCTATTCAGTTCTATCTTCGTCCTTCTCACTATCTCTCCTCTTTTGTTACCACTACTGTTAGCTAGGTCCTCTACTATTTCTCTCAACCTCTCACGGCTGTGTTATGCCTGGCTTCTAGGTCAGACTCAATCCTACAATGTACAAATTCTGACTCTGCCCGTGATTTATGGATCACAGGTCAGGTGGCTTTAATTTCGGCCTACTTGTTTTGGTCTTTGACTTGTTTTCTTATTTTTGTTTCCTTCATCTTTTCACATTGGTAGTATAAATATATTGAAGGTAAGCTAGTACACAGAAGAATATTGGTTCCATTTGCTAGGAAGGTACTTAATTAATTGGGTTTGGCTCCTCTCCAGTTCTCCAAATGTATTAGAGGGTCCAATCCTAGCCCATTTTGGGCTCTTCCCGGACCCACCTGGATAATCGAAATCGATATTGTTTTTTATCTCGACAAAAACACTTGTAAAACAGGTCATGATGATCGGATGTCTGTGGATATAATTTTGAAATCAATTTATCTTTCAAAAGAAGAGATTGCAACACATGATCGGAACTTGTTTATCTTAATTATCTCAAGACAAAAATATTTCAAAATCATGTCGACCAATGTGATTTTTTGCATGATTATTGTTCTCAATGACATCTAAAACATGAACAATCCCGATCATCGAGTTGGGTTTGAAAAGGGTCCAAAATGAGCTTAAATTGGACCCTTTAATCTATTTAAAGGATTGGAAAGGAGCCAAATCCTTATCAAAGAATGCAGTTTCACCAATAGCCTCCACATAAAAATACAATACCTGTCCAAAAGCATAAGGCAAAGCTGAGTACATTCCGGCTGCTCTTTCCCTATAAAAGACTGTTCTCTCAACAGCTACTACTGGCTGCACTGATGTGGCATTTTGTACACCAACAAAAATGACAGCAGTGTACATAGATCCCATTGCATTGAATATGTCTTGTTGTGTTCTCCTGAACTCCAACACAAATGAACCGATTTAGAAACTAAGAAATGGTTAGAGAAATTAGAGAACGGGCTTCCATGGTTTGTGGATTACCTTTTGGAGCCAATATGCCAGAAGATTGTCCCAAACAGCAAAGCTATAATAGTTGTGAACAAGAATCTCATTGCGGTGTATGGTGGGTTTCGCCAGTATGATAGGTGTTGTTTCCATAGGCATGCCATACATTGTGTGAAGAAAGATTGTGAGAACTGAGTGGCAAAGTATAGATCTTTTGATCCCGACGGAGGTATACTCAATTCCGCGATAGTTTCTTTGTTTCTCCTGATTCAATCATCATATAGAGTTAACAACAAGAATACACCAAAAGCTGACTTGAAATTAGTTATGTCGTTGCATTTTTATTTCAATGTTGACCTAAGCAGCAGGGACAGAGGCACGTGATATAGCACAAACACGCTGACACAAGAAGTTTCGAATAATGTTGGACACGACATGTATTGCACATCACGTTTATCTTTTTAAAATAGGACATCTATTCAATATGTAATCATCATGTCATTTATTTGAGTATTTACCTACGAAAATATTACCGAAATCTAATGCAACTGTAATTTCTAAAGTCTTAAGGAGGTTTATATTGTTTCTCTGGATAAACGAAAGAGTTCTTCTGAAGTGGTAAAAGCGAGTCCGAGCAAGAAATATTTCTGTATCTAACATAACTTGGTTGGACATGTGTCCAATAGGTGTTGGGAATTGTCTGATGAAGGTGTGTTAACACGAAGTACGGAACACAACATCCTCAGAGTTGCCACACGTCCAAACATGTTAAGAATTGTCTGATGAAGGTTTGTTGACACGAAGAACGAAAAACAGCTTCCTCAGAATTGCCCATGCTTCGTAGGTACATGGTGACCTTTTTAAACATAAGCTGGAACCAAAATTTTCATTTTCAATAATTTAAGTTCTTCCCATACCTGTATAGTTCTGAGTTCTTGTAAACTTCAGCAAAGTCAACCCCAAGAGATGCTTCTTGGGCTGCTGAAGTCACCTCTAACATCCAAGTAGCCGGATTGTAACCATCTTTAATTTTATTGACTCCATTGATACCCTTAAAGAAACATTAACCGACATGTTAGTTCTAACTGAAGATATGGAAATTTTAATGGTCTTATGCATTCATCAGCTTTACCTCGAAGTATGCAATTAGATGTAAAGAGTGGTGGCCTAATGGACCGACGTATATTTCTTCACCTCCTCGTTTCAATAGAAATAGCTGCAATCCCAAAAGGGTTTTCCTCAGTAACTTAAAGAATTTTGAAATTTAATTAGATCATAACCCATAATCTTATGAAAGAATTCATACCTCATCGAATGCATCAAAGATGTCGATGCTTGGTTGATGGATGGTGCACACCACAGTTCTTCCGGTATCTACTGTGTTTCTCACTGTTCTCATCACTATTGCTGCAGCCCTGGCATCAAGTCCTGAAGTTGGTTCATCCATAAATATTATCGATGGGTTGGCTACAAGCTCAACTGCAATTGTCAGCCTCTTGCGTTGCTCGGTTGAAAGACCATTTACGCCTGGCAACCCGACAAGTGCTTCCCTTAATGATGTTAGCTCAACAAGCTCCATTATCTCATCAACAAACATCTGGAATTCCTCATTTAGTTTTCAACCAGTGATTAACCATGTCTAAAACAATTATGAAGTACGCATATCTTGGTTTTTAGGCCTATATTTTTGCCAAAATCTTCCCAAAGAATATTACTGAAAGGAAAAGTGATTTATTTATAAGCTTTGTTTTGTTGGATAAGCCCGAATCTGTTATGCTGAATAGTCGTTAAAAAAGCAGTTTATGAAAACAAAAACACTGAACTAGTTCATTTATGAGCGCTATTGCTCCCAAGAGTATACAAACATCATTTTGATGTTCTCCAAAAGTTGTGGTCTCCTAAAATTCTACAGGGGGAAAAAAGCACAGAAAACCATCAACCAGATAAGCATTCTGTGTTTTCCAATAACATAAATCAAGATACAAAATCTGAAAACTTAAAAAAGAAAGGACCTTCTTAACTATGTTTAAAACTCACCTTTCTGGTGGCAGAATCAACTTCATGAGGTAACCGAAGCCAAGCAGAATAATTCAAAGACTCATGAACTGTGACATGAGGAGAATGAATATCAGTTTGCTCGCAATATCCAGCTATGCGAGCAAATGTTTCTTGTTTCTTTGGGTATCCTGATACCAAGATCCTCCCCTCAATATATCCACCAGTTTTTCTACCGGCCAAGACATCCATCAGAGTGGTCTTACCGGCCCCACTAACACCCATTAGCGCTGTAAGGACTCCTGGTCTAAAAGCACCACTTACTCCTTTCAGAAGTTCTAGCCGGTCGTCTGGTATACCTTGTGCTTTCATTTCCTGGCATTGCTCTACCAACTTCAGCATTTTGCCCAGAAAGATTGCAGTTCAAGAATTATCTGATGTTCTAAAGTTAACTTTACTATCAGTATTTTGGTTTCATCTTGAGATTATATACCGAAACTAACTGTTTTGTAAACCCTAAAGCATAACGGTAAGCTTTTTGTTGCATATAGTTCTGGATTTCATAAGGAATGAAAAATGCATAAACTGGGGTCTTCAATGCTATCACTGGAAATCAAAGAAGTATTATATTGACTCTCCTACCCTTGACTTACAGCTCATGTCGATGTTCAATATAAATGGTAAAACTAAGCATAAGTATAAACTATGCATTTCATAGCATGTACAACCCAAAGAACATTGTAATTGGTTAAAGTTTAGCACTTGAGTTCAAACACGTATAGTCTTGACTATCCTACTCATAGAAATTGAAGATACCTGTGGCATGTTTACTGAGTACTTGATATCATCGAAAGAAATGGAAAGGGGCTCAAATGGTAGAACCATTCCCCGCTTCCTGTTCTGGTCAGCTTCACTAATGCTCTCCATTCTTGAAGAGCTTGATTTCGGTGATACACTTCTTTGAACTTCATCTCCCCTTCCTTCATAAGTATCAAGCAAGTATGTTATAGCTAGAAACTCATAAATTGGAAAAGGAAAGTTGAGAGTTAAATGACCCACCAAAAGAGCCCTTTTCTCTAGAAGCGAGCTCAATTACTTCTCCTGCTTTACAAGCTTTTCTTTCAGCTAAGGTTTCTTTAGACAGAACTGCCTGAGGCTTCTCAAATGCTGCATCAGGTAGATAAATTGATTAAGGGAAGTTGAAGTGTTGAATCCAAGGTTTTAAATAACGGTATCGGGACAAGTAGTTGTTGTGGTGTAACTTATCAGGAGTATCAAACGATATGTAGTGGGAATCGGTTGTAGGCTTGTAGCAGTCTTGAATGTTTAATAATTATTTTCAGAAGGAAAAAAAAAAGCTTTTGAAGTGCATAAATAACCCGTAAAAATCGGGCATCGGCCGTGAATCGGAAACGGATCAATACGTAACGGGAACTGGATGATACACATGTGATTTTCCATCCCACCGGTATATCAGGGTGTAACGGTATCGGAAGGAGCCAAAAACGTGATGTAACGGCCACTATTTTAAACCTTGGTTGAACCACATAAGCTTGCTAGGCTTTTCTAAAAGTAAACAAAAAATACATATAGCAAAAGAGATGCATTGGTTACTTACGGCTGAGATATGCCAGGGCCAGGGTGAATAGGGCATTGAAGAGAAAAACATATCCAACCAAAGCTCCTACTCCAATCCAATACCAATGTCCTTCTGGAAACATTCCACGAGACTTCAAAACCAACACGCCTACTGATTCTGTGGAATTAGGAGACACCTATAATACAGAATTTCCAAATGACCATAATGAACATAATGTATTTTTAATACTTTTTGGTTTCGTTTAGCCCAAATTAAAAAGGAAAAACACGATGCTTACATGTCTCCAACTGTACCCAAGAAATTCATTCACCGCTATAGCATTCTGCCCATACATCAAAGGCGATGCCCAATAGCCCCATATCCACCACTTCTTTATTTCATCTGAGGCAAAGAAACTATTTCTTACATTTAACGCCAAAAGTATTTGCCTGTAGGCACATTTGTGATACTTTTATGGCAGTTTTTGTTTTTATTTTTCCCTTACCTCTTGACAATATAAATCCTCCCAACACAAGTATTGCAAGTAATGCAAAAGAGCCGAATGTGTTAGCCACAATCATGTTTCGTCCTAATGCGGCTATAAGTCGGAACAGTCCAGAAGCCATCTGGTTAACACAAAGGAGCAAAAGGTACATTTTGAACAACCTGCCATTAAGGAATTTATCAGGTTTCGAACTGAAATTTGAAAAACCAAAGCCTCAACAACAGTAACACAATTTACCTTCCGACGTTTGGATCAAAACCTATGACATAATAAACGGTGAACACCCAAATACCGACTTCTATAAATGTTATTGGGATCTTGAGGATCCATGTGGGTAAAGCGTATGCCCATGCGGGAAAAAAGTGAAGGTCCCTTTGTTTGTAAAAGGGGGGAAGTTTCATGATGGTCATGGCTAGCTCCGCGAACCCATTGAACATAACTGTAAGGAGAGTAAAGAAGAGAGCGCCCATGAAAATCACACCATCTTCTATTGTTTTCTTGCTCATCTCAGTTCGCAAAAAGATCGTCATCACAACGAAGGCCATTATAATAAGCTGAAAAAAAAAGACAGAGAAGACATGAGCTCCTCTTTTTTGTTTGTTCTTTTAGAATTGATTTTATTTTCAGAACATATTTCAAAAACTTGGTTGGTTGACGATTTCAGAACTTGTTTTTCATGATTCTTCGAAAAAGAACCAATTTGCAATAAATGTCAAAAAGATGTTTGCTAAAGAGTCAAAGACAAATATAAATCTGAGACGAGGACTACTTGTGCTTTCAAAATCAAATTCTTTGGAAGTGTTGAGGAAAATAGATTGTGAAACAAAAATCAAACACGGAAAATTTTGATATGATCGACATGTAAACCACTCAACTTGAGTCATCTTGAATATGTAGACAAATGAATTCCTCTTCATGAGCAAGTACTCCCTGGATATGAGAGCTTTCAGCAATTCTTTCTTGCCAACACCAAAATTCTTAGTTGTTAAAGCCGCCGGGTGGCTCCTGGCTTTGTCAAACTGGACGGAAAGCTCATCCTCTAGCTTCCTACCAACATGAAATGACTGAAATGTCTCTGCAAATTCCCTGGGAGTAACAAAACTATAAGGCTCATCTCTTCTTGCCCAATATTGCTCTTGATCTTTCCTCGATGTCACCTGTGCTTCCCATCAACAAGGTTGTTAGGAATTTGCAGAACCCTCCTAACACAAGATCTAGCTTGGGGTTATGAGTGCAAAAACTTAGAGAGATCAGAAGCGCAAACACATACAAATAAGAACAAAATACATATGAAATTATGTAATGTGGACTATATCTACAGTAGTTGCCGCTGTTTCACTTTAATGAAGAAATAATCCATGAGATGTTAAAGCATCCAACTCAAAATCAATTGGACGTTAGTGGAGAGGCTGCCAAGCTTATATACTAGTTTTGAAAGTGATAATTACCCAACGTGCCATGCCTGACTCGCACGTGGAGAGGTAAACAAAAGATCCTTATCATAGGTATCATAACTCCTGATTAGCTTGATACTGTGTAAAAGCATCTAATGTAAAACCAATTGGTAATGATTGGAGAGACTGCCCTGGCTCATATAGTCGTTTTGGAGGTGATAATTAATCCATGTGGGACAAGCTCTAACAAGGACTATTCATGATACAATAGACCGTGCTACAAAACATAGGACTATTGATACCAACAGCTACAAGTTTGCTGAAATTAACATCGAAGTTGGATCTGATGCACGCATGGCTCGTGTACACTGCATTTAAGGACTAAAGATTCACCTTAAATTTGACACGCTTTGTCTCACAGTTTCACCAAATCTCATCACCCTATATATTTTTCCTTTTAGTTGACAAGTCAAACCTATTTGAACTTCCAAACATTAGCTGTCATTCTTTAAAGCATAGCAAGTTGATAATACTGAAGTATGAACTTTTGCGAGCAAATTCATTAACAAGGGCTCAGTTGATGGGAAAATCTAACCAATTGGGGGTGTCAAGCTTCTATCTATGAGTAAAAAGGATATAAAAATGAATGAAAAGTATCTTGGAAATTATGAAATGTGCATTGAGAGCTAAATTTTGTGGCTCTATGTACACCTTAACTACCACCATAAAGCGGTGATTAGCAAAATTCAACGTTGTTGAGTGAAAAATTCTTTTTCTTGAAGATGTGTTCAATAGTTGCGTCCAGCAATATTACTTGTTGGCACCGCCAATGGTGAACAGTAGTATCGGCCTTCACACTCCATATCAAAACATTTCCTAAAGAATATCTGAACAATATCAGAAGTATTCGGAGCACATTTGAGTTCAAGAAATTACTTCTTGTAAGAAATCAGCCACTCCTTTCCTATCTGAACATTTGAAGCCCATGTGTTCAAAGAACTCAAGCACATTCTCACGGGGGCCTTGGTATACAATTTGACCATCCGAAAGGAGAATTATGTCATCGAATAAGTTGTAAGTTTCTGGTGCTGGCTGGAGTAGGGAGATAACACAAGTTCCTTGAAGGATATGGATGAAATGCTTGATTGAGTTCACAATTTGAAAAGTTGTAGAACTGTCCAAGCCAGTTGATATCTCATCCATGAAGAGCGCTCTAGCTGGTCCAACCAGCATCTCCCCTGCAGCATATTTGTCCACATATTTAGACTACCCGCTAAACAATGTTAACAAATTCAATCTGAGGAACTATTTGGTGTAGTGGCCTAGTGGGTGACCCAAAATTAAGAAATGACATGTAATATGTTGTTGTAAGCATCATGTTTCATCGAAAGAATAAATTTCATTAAAAAAGTTGAAGGTTAAATTTATGGATAGTAATAAACATCTGCTCTATTGATAAAAAATAAAAATAAAAAAGCGAAGAAGAACTCATATTTGGATAACTGTGGACCCGTGGTCTATCGTTGAACGGGTTTACCTGTCGTGACTCGTTTTTTCTGCCCACCAGAAATGCCTCTCAGCATTTCATCACCCACCAAACTGTCAGCACAAACTTCCAATCCCAAAATCTGTGAATGCAACATAAGAGAAAGGGAGGGATATAAACCCAATTTCTCACAATTGCTAACTACATTGTAGTTAATTTAGTTGGGATTTCTATCAAATACCTTAAGTACGTATTCTGTGACCACATTGGCCTTCTGACCTTCTAGAGATGCTGACTGCATTGTTACAAGGGTACAGCTTATTAGCATACAACGAAAGCACAACTGATTTACAGCAATGATGCAGAGAAAAGTAGAAAAGCACTCCTTAGCAGAAAAGTATTTTTCGGAATTATCCGAACCATTCTCGAGAAAACGTTGAAGATGTTGAGTTTTCTATTTTTTATAATTATTTTTTTCAAGGACAGTTGTGGAAATTGTTAGGCCGCAGAACTAATCATGGAAACTTGTCATCATCTATTTGCTTACCTTCATGTAAATATCAAGATCTGGGTCTGGTTTAATGTTGGCTTCTTTCTCTCTCTTGGACAGTTCTGTCAGCATTTCTATGAAAGAAAAGGCCAAAAATTACAACGAAATGATTAAAGACTGATTACCGTTGTAGAAATAAAAAGGTATACTACTATGAAGTCATCCGTTAAATCTGACTAATCACAAACCATAACGAGGTCCGACCCCTTGGCATCTAGCTGAAAAAGCCAGTGTTTCTCTCACTGTCAGTTCTCCTATATGCAGGTCATGTTGGCTTGTATAGGCTGACGTCCTTTGGGGGACAAACTCATCCATTCCATGGCCGTTGTACGTTACAGTCCCTGAAACCTGTAATAGAAAATTGGTCCATCAAATTCATGTAAGATCACAAAATGAATCAAGTTCCCAACACTTGAAATTTTGGCAGGGTAATTCTTATTAAAGAACCCCAAAAGAAGAGGCCAAGGGAATACACTTGAGAGCAAACCAACAATACAAGAGTAAAATCTGGACTATGCTACAGCCAGCAACAGACAATCGAAAACAAAGCAATCAGAGAAAAGCCAATTAAAAAATTCACAAAAATAAACTCAACTCTAGAGAGATTCATTGGGCCTGTCCCAAACTTCACTCATTTTCTATTCTCATATGTGCGAAGAAGCTAATAAAACAGGACCTGACATATCAGCTTCGTCCCCTTTCTTGAGCTGGAAAATACTGTAGTGGCTGAGAAAGAGAGCCTAAGCACTACATGCTTTTATTAGATTTACCCCTTCCCCAATTGGACACCAAACCCAACATATCAGTAAGATTCGTAGGGGAGCTCTGAAAGCCAACATTTAAGCAGCAGGTGCCACCAAACCTGATATGAAAATCTGCATTCAAAGAAGGTGTTGTGGTACTTAAGTCCAGTAGAGCAAAGATCACACACCCCACATCAGAAATAACACCCCAACTAGTCCTTGGTTGAGAACCTACCCCAACACCTCGTCCAAAGAATAAAACTCCGTCTAGTAACATGATTATTCAACCAAACTATGTAAGCCCAACCAACTACTGGTTTTACAAATTACAACTCTAGCAGCATTCGCCTAGGATCTAGTATCGTACTCTCCATTCGCTAAGGGGACACATACGTGCAGGGGTAAGTTGCATTCCTCCCCCAGGCCAATTCCAACCTCTGTTGAGCATTAAAGAAGAAACTTTAGATGTGAGAGGCCTATCCATGTGATACAACAAAGACCCAATTGAGTGCCAATTATCCAATCAGACCAAACTGCCAAAACATATCAACCACCAAAATATTTTATCTTCTGTTTACACAAACCCTTCCCATTTGATCCGATTCCAGTGTGGTGCCTAGCACAATAACGACTAACGCAAGAAGGCCCAGAAACATATGATCCCAGTACCGAAAACCACAGAAGAATCTAATCAAACACCTGGTGTACATAGCAATCGATGCTGCAAGAATCACTTACATTTTTACCAATGACCCCACGAAACCAAGCATCTATCTTTTTCTCATTCTGCAATTTCAGTTATTAGTTCCTAATCTTACTCTTCTCCATCCAACCATAATGATTTTCCACCATCCCCTACCACTTGGGTTTCCTCTAGCATGTGATCCCGTTCAAGATTTCACCACAAGAAATTCAAGTCGCTAATACCAACCCTTTTGTTTGATCTTGTTCTCCAATATGTCAGTATCAGATATACAAAAAAAATTATAAGAGTTTGAGAAGAAAATGGGAACTGTAATTGAAATGGGAAACATCAGACAAATGGCGACGATATTGATTCGAGAAAAGAAAAACAATTAAGCATTAATCCTAACCAATGTTCCCACTGGGTGCTTTGGCAATTTTGCATTTGTTACTACTATTTTTTTGAGATTAGGGTTATAGTAACAAAAATATTTAAAAAATAATCCAAATTCATAAATTTGAATTATTTTCGTCTTTATTCACACAAAAATTAATTTAGTTAATAATTTTTTATTCTTTAAATTTCTCTCGTCGAGACTAACCAATAATCCAAAATAAATCAACACAAAAGTCAAATACAATTTGTTTTTGGAATAAAGACAAATAAATAAACCAAATGATTTATTTTTGCTAAAGCACTGAGATTTGTGGTCAAGTGATTATTAATCCATGACTAATACTTCAAGGGCTATTTGATATCAGTCCTGGGCCTGTCCACGGATTGGTTATGGTCAGATTAGGTCGGTTCCCAAACTAATTTGCTCATCGCGGATTGTCGTTTTCTCCATTCGCAACCATCCGTGAGTGAGGTACAATTGGGTCGGTTCGATTCCAGATCGGGCAGATAAGGGAAGTGGAGAAGGGCTATTGGGAGGACGGATCCAACCGAAATCGAATCCTTTAAAATTGGAATATTATGATCCGCATTCATCTGTAACATACCTCGGGTAGGTTCGCGGACGGTTAGATTTGATCGGTTTGATCGGATTGAACGGATCGGTTGACCCATTTGACACCCTAATCAGTCGTATGTTTGTTTGTAGATTGAATTAGATAATTGACAAGTTATATGAGTGATATTCGGTCTATCTGTTTGTTTTGAAGACCTCTTGGCAAGGATTAGTAGTTCAAATGATTGTATTACCCCTATTGCAATTCATACTCCCACCCATGTTTTTTTTTTTGAAATCAAGTCAAGAAATTCATTTCAAACGCCATCCGACAACGATTACATTCAAAGACAAGAATGAAACCAATTCATACTCCCACCCATGTTTAGCTCTTGGCCTTTTGTCTAATTTCTTGTAATATTTTATCATATATCTCGAGATATGAAATCTCATGGGAGAGGTGGGATTTTGTATCCCCTTCATCAAAAGATACTAACAGTGTTTTGCCCTCTACATTTTGTCCTCACGTGATTTGCATGAGGATAAAATAGGAAATGTTTGCCTCAATCCTAACCAAAACAAAACACCAGATTTCTTTCCTCTCCACCATTTGTATATCCAAGGGAGTTTACATCCCACCTCTATCCTAAGGATTCTATCTTCCATATTTTTATCTCCGAACAAACAAACGAGCCTCGAGATTGATTTGTCCCTTTCTCAAAGGATTACTTGTCCAGTAGGTACTAATAGTCCGGGGATCGACTACAAAACACACAAACATGGCATCAGGAGAGGTGAGGGATAAATAGCTCAATCCGACCTCTGGTCCCCGAAACAAATATGCCATAGCCCATGTGTCTATATTGATCAACCAATTAGCTAGGCTTGTTCCATTTTTTTCAACTTATTTGGACGGCTGGAATGCTGCCTTGTATGGTACAGCACATTTAGTGCACTGCAGGATCCCCGAGTCCCCCACTTTGAAAAATACAATCAGGCAACAATATGTGTAAGTGTCGGTTTTAAAAAATGTAACTTTATTTTCTTACTGTTAGATTAGGATCAAGTTTTCCGGCCAAAGCTAGCAGCAATGTAGTCTTTCCAGAGCTTGGTGGCCCTAAAAGCAATGTCATTCTGCAAAATATGGATAATAATGAAATTAGAACTAATTACGTAATTATCAAGGGCGGCTCTAGAATTTTAGGTTAGTAGTGACAAAATTGAATTAAGAAATTTTGTATACAAAAACACTATTTCAAATAAACATACTTATTTTAGTTGAACATCCAATCTAAAATAATTTGAACAACCCATGCTTCAATATTTGAACATGTGACTCAAAAAAATTGAACAACTAGTCTAAAAAAATTAGTCAACAAACCAATGCAATGTAAACAATCCCATTTAAAATCTAATAAGCCATAGACGATTCCATAGCTTCCCATATATGTATGGTCAACTGAACAACCTAAACTCTTTTATATTTTATATTAGATGTACAACTTTTTTTTATTTGTTTTAACACTTAGCCCTGTGGATCCGGGATTCCTACAGCGCATCCTCTGCGCTGTACCGTGAAGCGCATATCACAATCGTCCATCTTGAAAATCTGTAGTCCGAATTCGCTAAAGCTTTTTTACCAGTAATAAAGCACTTTGATCAGTACTAAAGTGTCTGCGAATCCGGACCATTGAAGATACTTTTGGACAGTGTGCAGCGCAAATGATGCGCTGCAAGATCCCGTAACCTAGTCATATACTATATGAGTCATATACTATATGAACAACTATCAATCCGGGAAATTCACAATGATCACACCTAGCTAATATATTAGTTCAAAACAAAGTACACACTATTAAGGACAAAAATTAAAAAATAGAGAGAAAAAAGTATCTATTATTATCAAGATCTTGCTTTGGCTTTTCTTTGAACAACAATCAACTTTATATCTCCTAAAATAAGAGCATATGTCAAAAAAAATACGGGGCGATCTATTCGCCACACAATTTCCTGCAATGAGAACTCAAGTGTCCATGCGCCCATTTAATTTGCTCGGCCTAAAATATAGAATCTGCCGAGAACATACAATTGTGATATCTTATGTACTTTCGTATTATTTGATCGCATTATTCACATTAATATATAAAAAAAATTGTGCATATAGGTTGCATATAGGGCTAGTTAATAGAACTAGTAGAGTTGAAGTAATTTTTGAACACCCTGTTATAAATTTTAAGTAGTATATATTTTTTGAATTCAGGGGATGCGCTTGAAGCACTCAAACCCTAGTGGAGCCGTCCCTGTTAAGGATTTTGCTAGGTGGAATTTGTACTAGACATTGCAGCTCTAATTTTTTTGTTCTCACCTGCTAGGCTGGATGATTCCACTCACATCATGGAGAATTGACATCGGCATTTTCCAACTTGGAATAATATGGAGATAATTCAAGAATCCCTACACAGAGAGATTCCAAGCTTAGCATAATTTCTAAAGATAATGATATTGCCATCAAACATGTGAGATATCATTTCAGATTAGGATCTAAACATTAATCCAAACAAGTCTTAGCGCAATTCCCCAAGAAAGAAATTTTAGCTCATGGTTAACACTAGATTGGCCAATTCTTTGCCAAATAATACATAAGTTATGGCTAACACTCAGAGGAGAGCTTAATTCTAGCCGACACCAGAAAGATTAATCAGCGGAGTTTAGGCCTCATTCTACTAATTTGAACACTTGCAATCTGGTCCATCCATTACTATAATTAATGGTTCGAATTTATTGAAAAACTATTCCTGAAAAGAGGACGGTTCAGATTTTGATGGCTTCCTCCGGTCCAAAAGTAGAGACCGGGGAGAGGATCCTACTCCAAAAAAACAGTTTTTATATATTCACCTTGTCATTGTGATATGAAAAAAGGAAATTTACCTGGAAAATGTTAACAAAGAAGTTTAAAATTGTTGGCAGTGCTCTGCCACCAACGTAGGCCTCTGCATCAACATTCAAATGCTCAAACCTCACTTCAATTGTTGGAAGAACAATCCCAACTCTGCATCAACAAGTTCAAAGGGAAAAAAAAATGGAGGAAACCAAAACAAACAAATCATGAAAAGATCTCACCAACCTCAGTCTGTGTGATTAGAGTAAAATTTACATTTTGTTAGAAAAATTTCTGTGATTAGAGTAAAATCTCTTCAACGCTAATTCGAATGAAGTCATAAAAAACTGAGTATCTAAAATCAATCTCAGTCTCAATTTTTATTTTTTTTGAAAATTTTAAAGCTTTCTACGAATCGAAAAAGTACTAATGTACTGAAATTTTAAGAATACGAAATTAATAAGCTTTATTTTCTGAAAAAACGTTGACCCAAAATTAAGAAAGTTATATGACAATAAGTTGGAAAACAAAAAAGCTAGAGTATTAGAGAAATTGAAGATAAGACAATTTTAGTTCACAAACATAAGCAAATCCTAACCGCGCGCAAGGAGTTTGGTCAAGTGAATATAAGAAGGCAATAAGCACTTGTCCGTCATGACATTGTATGTTCTGCTGCCTCTTAGAAACGGCAGGCCCTGCCAATCCATCCGGACTGTCCATCTCGACAATCAACGGTTCAGATCACAGATGCATTCTTATCGGTAAGAAAGCAATTGCGAATATGAACCGTTGATGGCAGAGATTGACGACGAAGATTATGGTTGGCAGGGCCAGCGCGCATCTCCTTAAGGGACTGCAAAGCCCCTGAGTTTGTCCGCTTGTTAACTTAATGGCTCCGGAATTAGTTGAGACGTCCGATTATGGTTAAAAAAAAAAAAAGGAGTATTACCTGTCAATCCTTTCCTTGAGCTTCAACAAGAACTTCTCATTATCTTCATCCGCAATCTTCACAAGCCTCTCCACCAAATTCCTCTTCTCTATCACCCCAAGTTTCTTGACATCAATCTCTCTTATCTGTCCCTCTTCTTCACTCAGAATCCCTGTCCTTATCCTCACAAACGTCGGTAGCTTTTCCAGAGCTGCCCATTTCAGTGCTTCTCCATCGTCTTCTCCTTCGTTGGACGAGAGAGAAAATACCTCTCTCCCGCTGTTCCTCCAATGCTCGCTAAACCCTCTCATTAGCTTGTTCATCTCTCCTCCCTCCATTCTAGACCCAAATCCTTTCCTACTCTGTTTGGAAATTCGGGAAAGAAGTGGAAAAGAGAGGAAATTTAGAAGACTTTCCTTTCACCCGTTTGGTTACTGGTATATATATATGGAGAGGGAAAGAAAATAGAAAGGAAAAGGAAATGGGAAACCTCGGACTCTCTCGGACTAGAAGAGCAGCAAGAGAGAAGGTTGGTTAAAGGCTTAAAGATACCATTTTGTTATCTCCTTTTCATTTTCCCTTTGAAACCAAACAAAGGAAAATTTTATTCCTTTTTTTTTTTTTTCCTTTCATTTTCAGTTGACATCCAAACAAAGGAAATTTCTAAATTTTTCTTGTAATTTCCCCCCGTTTTATTCTCTCTTCTTTTCCACGTCTTTCCTCAATAACCAAACAGATACATTTCCTACGTTTGAAGCTCTCTCTCTACCTGTTTGTTGGTGGAGAGAGAAAGACATCCCAATTATTTTAGCGGAGCACTTTTTGGCTCCTTTGTAGAGTCACATTATACATGTTATTATAAAGCTTGGTTCTTTCCAGCTTAGCAAAAGGATTGGAGGGTTCCTTTCAAATTGTTGTTGGGCCCGTTTATGCCCCACTTCAACAAGAAGCGGTTCCCGTTCATTTTTCAAAACTCGTCAAGAACATATACTATATAGAAAAAAAAAATTGATCATTCATTTGATTTTTTAACATATTTATTTCCATAAATGAAATAAATAAGTTTCGATTAAAAGGTCCGAAATGTCTATTCACTAAAACAAAAAAAAAGTCCTGAATAATTCGAAAAATAGGGTTTCCATTCATTTATATAATCTTTCATGATTTATAAAATCTCTAATGTGTTCTGAGATGTCTATTCACTAAAACAGAAAAGGCTTGAATAATTCAAATTTCATAAGTAGGGCGTCCATTCATTTACATAATCTTTCATTTATACAATCTTTCATTCATTTATATAATCTTTCATTTATACATTTATACAATCTTTCATTCATTTATATAATCTTTCTTTCATTTATACATTCCTTCATCTATTCCAAATTTTTAAAGAAATATCAAAACTTTTAGCACTTTCAGTGGATATTTCTTTAAAAAATGGGATTTCGGTAATTTTTCTTTTCCGATTCCTCCCATCGAGAAGAACCAGTAATCCATAAAAGTTAGGTGTAAAACTAAAAAATGCAAAAAAAAAATGAATAAAGGCAACCCAAAAAGTCAAGTGACTTAGCATATGGAAAAACCAATTGATCAGATATCATTTAATATAATTTCTGAACATATTTATCTCCGTAAATGAAATAAATAAGTTTCGATTAAGTGTTACAATCTTTCGTTTAGATAACGTGTACCGAAATGTCCATTCACCAAAAACACAAAAGGCCTAAATAATTTGAAAGTGGGGGACCGGGACGTCCATTCACCACAAACACAAAAGGCTCGAGAAAGTGAAAAATTATTCTATGATCCCGGGAACCTTTGTCGTATTTTTGTGGGACCCATTACTAAGTATGTATACCGTATAAAAATGTGTGATCAAAGAGGATGTGGTGGTGCCCAAAAACCATGAAATAATTACTCCAAGAGTGTGGGGTGATGCAAGTACATATGTTGTCTCCCTTAATTATGGCAATCATTTCAATACAGTCAGACCCTCCACTAAATTTAAAGTTTCCACCTTTGCTTTTCTTTTCTTTTCTTTTTTGGTTGAAAGTGACCAGAGATTTTTTTTCTTTTCTTTTCTTTTTTTGTTGAAAGTGACCACCACTCTGCTTATCAAATTTTTTCAAAGAATTTCAGTTACTATCATGGCTAGCTAAAGCTCCATGTGTGGTGAGGAACATGTCTAGTTTGTGCCCTAATTTTTATTTTTTCCTCAGACACTGCACTACTGCGAGAAGCTCCTTCTCATGAGCTGCATAGTTCCTCTCCGCTTGATTAAGCTTACGGCTCTCGTAAGCAATAGGGTGTCCATCCTGCAGTAAGACACCACTCAAAACATAATCAGAGGCATCCGTCTGGATCTCAAAGGGCTTACTGATGTCGGGCAAGGCAAGCAATGGATCCTTGGACATGAAATCGTATCTTCAGAGCACTTTCTTCACTTTCTTAGGGGTTTTGTTTATCATACTTTTTTCAAAGAATTGCTTTGATTTTAGACATGATTTTGTGTGATATGTCGCTATAATCGTGGTTGGGATAGCAGATAGCTGTGCTCTTTGGCTTCATATTTGCCTTCTCAATCAAGGCACTTCACTTCCAGAAAAGATAACAATCATATACAGAATTGAAGAACTTGCTTGAGAGCATGAAAGCAAAGGACCACATACTTTTAAAACCAGTCCGATAGCAGGGGCAATAGCGGAGGAGCATTACAGTGAGAAGCAAAAGAATCAAGCACATACAAGAGCAGCAACAATAAAACACCATTAGCAAGAATACAGAACTTACCCTGGTAATTTGTGTACCAAAACGAGATTCAAACAGTTCAAAGGCGACGTAGCAATAAAACAACATTGACATGGATCCAGAATCAACACCGGCAATTCGAATGAAATAGTACAAGGCAACGTAGCATTAACACACCATTAATATGATATAGTACAAAAAGCTGCATTCCAACGAAACAGTATAAGGTTTACACCATTAGTATGATACAGAACCAACAACAGCAATCTGCGGATCAAAACGAGAATCAAATAGTTCAATGCAACTTTTCGTTAGTTCGCAGTACTCATTCAAAATAGAAAGAGTTGTTCTTTCACTTAAAGTAGTAGTTAAATCAAACCAAACCGAGCCTAAAGTCTTGAATCAATTGCGGTCAGCTACATGTATTTGTTTTCTCCATTGAGCTCTATCAGGGACTAATCAGATTCATGATCTAACAGAGGTTTTACATCCTGGCTGTCAGTAGTAGTTTAGTCTACCTAGTAAAGTTCCCATATGCTGATGTATACGGATGCCTTATATGCTGAGTCATAGGTAAATTTTCACAAAATTTTACGACCTCAGAACATCAAGAAACAATGTTGTGGAGTCAAACTTAGAAAAGTTACTTCACAGAAAACCCCTTGAAACATGTTACAAACGTTCATGGCACGCACAAGATTTAAGATTCTAACAACAAGAACAAGGTTGTCAATAAAATTAAAGAGTCAAGTAATCACAACAAAATGTGCTGCTACCGCCGCATATTTTACAGTTTGGACAATGGCTCGCCAAAACATCTTAAGAGTACAGAATAGAATTCTCCAAAAACAGCACAAAAAAAAAAAAAACTCAGGAACTCTTAATTAAACTAAGAAGATAGAAGAAGAATAAGCATTCGTCACCATCTCAAGTTTCCAAGCTATCCAAGAAGCTCTGCAATTCTTTCAAACCCTCAGCAGAAATGCTCCGGTGCACTTTGGATCTGGGCACCACCAAGTTAGGCGGTGGTTGGGGTTGGAAGCACACCACTACCACTGCCAAATTGTCACCACTCTTCCTCTTCAAAGCCTCCTCAACCACATCCTTGCTGCACATGGCGGGATCATTGTGCTCCTGAAGCCGCCTTCGAGCAAAATCCACCGCATTTTGGCTCATAAAAACATCCCAGATTCCATCACATCCGATGATGAGAAATTCATCTTCTTCTGTTAGAATTGTGGTCTTAAGTTCCGGCTCTGCACTAAGCAGGCAACCACCACTATTGCCCTTTAGTCCTTCCATGTGCCAGTCACCTAAAGCACGAGCGACATTAAGTTGTCCATTGAGGTAGCCGTCGGACACGTATCCTCCCAAAGCTTCAATGCGCTTTCGTTCATGGAAGCAACCGGGTTTGTGATCCCTCGACATCTCAATTGCTTTGCCTCGGCGACAGAGCACTGCACGGCAATCTCCCGCATTTGCCACAATCAGTGAACTGCCGCCAGATAAAAAGATCAGCAAAATGAAGGAAAAAATCTCAAAAAGTCCCACAAACACACACCCTATTGTTGTTCTTGTCCCACATACCAAATACTATTTAGGCTGTGCACGGGTCTAGGATAAGTGTACCGATTGGTAGAGGAATTCTCAAACAAAAGAACAGATTAGTTGAGGGAAAGGGGAGAAAACGTTTCACCATGTGGGTAAAGATATTCAGACAACCAATTTTTTTTGTTTTGTTTTCCGTCCACAAATCCAAGATCCAAAATCCAAAAAAAGCCTAAGGATTTTGGTAGCAATTCACATACTCAGAGATTCTATATCAGACCTGGACGCAGCTATTGCTCTGTGGAGATACCCACTTGACCTGCTCCTACCCACCCCCTGGGGCACCATCAAACTGCTATTGGGTAACCAATTACAGCTACTGGTGCTATAAATAAACTTGTGGCTTTGAACGGATGACCCCAGTTTGTATGTATATGATGGGCCTTTGTCCACGTCTATCCATATACAGACATCCACTAGAGTGCGCGCGCACACAGTATACATCAAATAAAGGAGACAAGCTCATTTTAACATGCTTGTTTAGAGCATAATAGCAGGATCCTCTTATAGGGGCAGTGAATCAACCTCATAAACGCCCTCCCACGCTCCCAAGTCAGAATATCGAAGGGAACTCGCTCCCATCAGAAAAGGAGCTCGTTATTAACTAGGAAACTAGGATAGAAGTCTCTCCCAAAAGGAACAAAAGAAAAGATCAAACAAGAGAAAAAATGAAATAATGATAAGATACTAGATAAATATTAACTCAAATTTGCTCAAGTACTTATAATCAAACCCAACCAAACCGAGCCTTGTCCCAATCAGATGGGGTCGGTTACATGAATCCTTTTTTCCCATTGGGCTCTCTGTTCGCTTAGTCTCAGAAGACTCATAGTTTTGCACACTACAGCATCCAATGTCAATTTTGGTCTTCCCCTCCCGTAATGTTACTACCCAAAACTATCCTATCAACTCTCTTTGCTCAAGTACTTTGTATAAAAAATCATATTTACTTACAATCGCTAAACCATATTTGCACTTGACAAGAATTACAAAGATATATATACTAGGACTAATGGGAAAAAAAACATTTACAGAAAAATCTGTATTTTTATTTACATACATATATTCTGTTACACACGCTCCTATAGGAGCTCCTCTCAACCTTGGATTCTTCAATATCTTCTTGCGCCAGCACTTGCACCCACTTTGTGCAACTAAGGTTTGGAGGCACACTTGGACATGCCAAAGAAATAGAAAGATATCACAAGACTAGGCATGGTACCGGTCTGTCGCCCTCTTTTTGTTTCCCGTTTTCAGCATAGTCATTAAGTGTTCGTTCAAGAAACAAAATAAAAGCAGATATCCACCAAAGACTCAGCCATACACAAGCTAATGGGGCCCAGCTACCACCCAATCAGCACCTTGTTCCAACAAAAATAGAATAACTAGAGCTAACAACCCAAGATTACATAACTAAATGAAGTTATCAAAACAAGAAACGAATGAGAGCTAGTCCCACTAAACAGTCTAAAATGTCATATTTGACTATTTCTAAGAGTGTGCATCATGATAGAATATGAAGAACATATGCTTGACAAATAAAAAAGCTACTAATGTATACTTGACAGATGTGGATATGTAGAACACTGACCTCCCAACAACGAGAGCTGCCAATGCTGTAGTACCAGAAGCAAGGGCAGCATCCAACAAGCAAGCTTCTGCAAAAGCAGTGTCGGTTTGTAAAAAGGCTGAAGCAACAGCTCTCTCAATTTCCATTGGGAAGTCTTTATCCGCAACTATGAATCTTGGCAAATGGTTGCACGCAAAGTCAGCTGCATGCTTTCCTCCATGTCCATCAAAAACCTGAACCAACCAAGGGAGTTTTACTTTTGCTCCTTAATAGAATAAAGAGGCAGATGCAAGATATGTCAAACTAAGCTCTCATATCAAATACCCTAATTCATGACCCTGCTCGATATATGCACATGCAATTCACAGAATCTGGCCAATTAATAAGAAACCATTTATATAGCGTCATGGAAGAATTTTTCTTGCTCTAGATGTGAAAAAAAGTAGGTTTCCAGTACATAATCTGCAGGAAACTTCTGAAGAATAAAACCATCATTAAAACAATAATCTATCTCTTTTACCTTCCCTTCACGTTACAAAGGCATAATTGTTGAAAGGCCTGGCAAAGCTTAAAGTATAGCAGTAGATATCAACTGTGTGCAACAATGCCGCAATAATTAGATCACGTGTCTCCATGATCATGCAAAAATACATAATGCTTATACAGTATGTATCTGTTGTTATCTCCATGTATCCCAGTTTGCCTGGCTTTTGAAGTAGGCTTTTTAATACAGTTTGGAAACTTAATTCTTTAACGTATCTAAAGAAAAACTTAATGTTTTAACCCATTATTAAAAAAAACTTGACTCGCTATAATTCTTATTGTTGTTTTCTAACAACATTTGCTACAACCGACAAAGAGTCCAACGATTTTTAGACTAAAATTCCTGATTTAAATTCTCGCTCAAATCAGTCTCAGTGACTCTTTTCAATTTGGAGTCAAATTTTTTACCTTTCTGATTCAATTTGAGTAATAAAAGAAAGGGTAAATTTCACTTACCTCCCCTAAGGTTTCTGACAAATACAAAAACCTCCTCTGAGGCTCTAAAAATTACACTAACCTCCCTTACTTTACAAACTATTGTCGAGATTCCCTTAATCCGTTAAGTTGACACTAACGCCGTTATTTTTATTGTTAAATGACTGAAAATACCCTTAAATATTATAGATGAGCTACACAATCAAGTCTTCTTGTTCTATTTTCTTCTAATTGGATTTTTAATGTTCAAATAAAATAAAATAATTTAATTTATCAAAATTGGGAAATCATTAATACATCACATGGTTTGATAATAATTAATTTTTATGAAGTTAATATTTTTCGCTTCGTGTATCTTTATCCTTTTTGTTTTCTATATATGCATATTTAATTCACTTGTATATTTCTAACTCATCATAACCTGAAATAATAGAAAACTTGTCTTTATTACAAGTTGGTAATTTTTTAAGAAGAAAATAAAGGACAATATTTTTTTTAATCTTATGAGTTAGGGCCCCTTTTGGCCAAATTTTTTGGCATGGTCTTTTTTGTCTTTTTTTCTTAATTTCTTTAAAAAGATACATTCAAAAGACAAAAAAGGAGATAGATTAAAGTAAGTTCCCTACAAAATTTAGCATGGATACATGAAAAACATCATGAACTAGTGAGAGTTCTAGGTTAGTGCTAATCGGTAAGCAACTGGTCCAATTCTCTCTAGAATCTCAAAAGGACCCCACATAACATGGACTTAATTTTCCCTTTTTCACGAACCTCAAAATTCCTTTCAACGGTGAAACTTTCAAAAAGACGCGATCTCCCACTGCGAATTCAAGTTCCTTACGATTAGAATCAGCATAACTCTTTTGTCGATCTTGGGCTACCTTCAACCGTTTCTGAATAACTTTGATCTTATCAGTGGTCTCCTGGTCCTGATAGTTGTCCTTCTCCGACATCCGACCAACACGTTGGTTTTCTACACTGACTCCCATAGAGTGCTTCAAATGGTGAGATGCCCAAACTTGCTAGGAAACTATTGTTATAAGCAAATTCTACCAAAGGCAAATGTTGTTCCCAGCTTCCATGATAATCCATCGAGCATGCTCGTATGAGATCCTCCAATGTTTGGATAGTCGTTTCCGATTGTCCATCTGTTTGGGGATGAAAAGCCGTACTAAGTCAAAGTTCAGTCCCCAATGCCTTTTGGAAGCTTTTCCAGAATCTTGAAGCAAATTTTGGATCCCGGTCCGAGGTAATTGATATTGGTGCTCCATGTAACCGTACTCTCTCTTTCACATACAGTTTGGCTAGATGATCCATAGAATGTGTGGTTTTGACTGGCAAGAAGTGTGCGGTCTTAGTCAAACGGTCCACAATAATTTTGACTATTTCAAAATTCCCTATTCAAAAATAGGGAATATGAGATAGAATATGGGTTGATTTTGACATACGTTGCGTATCGGACGAGAATTGGGTCACAAACATTCCTTTTTATAGTCATAGGGCCAGCCGTTTGGGAATCTCTATTCTCCAAAATTTTCATTACAAATTTGAGAATAGGGTTATTCTTAGAATAATTTATTTGTGCTACTGTGCGAATCTCATATTTTTCTGAGCCCGGAACCCGGACTGTTTTTCAAACCGTACGCGAGTCGCGCTCCGAAAGACTCATACACGGTGGTTGCTAGTTGTCAAGTTATTTGACACATGGAGGACAAATGGTAAACACATAATTAGAGCTTTTATGTTTTACATATTACATATATACTTAAGTACTCTAGTAATTTCTATTTTAAACAATTTACATAGTAAAAAGATAAAAGAAAAGGGAGGGTCGGCAAATTAAGGAAACGAGAGAAGAGAAAGAGGAAAAAAATAAAAGGAAAAGAAGAAGAAGCAGTGGGTAGTCGTGGTGGTTCTTGGCAGTCAATCGGAACCCGACTTCGTCCTCTTCGCCAGAGAATTCAATTTTCCAGCTAGGTAACCTTCTTCTCCAACCACTTTCATATCATTAGGTTAGAAGGGGCTGCAGTAAACCCTAGTTCTTGGTGTCTAAAGACCATAATTATAGGATTTTAAGATTTTTGGAGTTGTATTATTCCAAGGAAGTTGTGCAAATCCTGAGACCGATTACGTGACTCTTAAAGATTGTTATTTTTGAAACCTTTCCACTATGAATTGAATTTTGAAGTCTTCATAGCTATTATAGTATGTTTGAATATGAAGATTTTGGTACCAAACCCATGGACAACGGAGTAACACAGAATTAGTTATGAATTTTTTCGTAGAGGCTGTCATTTTTCTTGCGAATCTGCTTTGAGCAATCTTATTTTGATTTTTGGGCATGTTTCACAACTGAGATGGTTATAATATTTTTACAGGAAGTATATCTTGTTATTGGAAATGTTTTTGCGTTAGAATCAAGTCATTTGGATAAATATACGATTTTTAGTAAAGAATTGAAGGAAGGTCGTTTGTCTGAGCCAGAATCTGCATAAGAGCTGCCTTGTTTTGATTACTGTAAACAATCCTTTACAAGTTTGATTCTATAATTTTTACGGAGAATAAAGCTATGGTTGTGTAGATTTTGGCGCTAGTTTCATCATTTTTGGATTTAAAATGAGTAAGTTATGATTTTCCTTAGAAACTGTGACAGATTTGTCTAATTGGTTCAATAAATTATTTTTATACTCAACTTTACTTCCGGACACAAAAATAGAGTTTTCCTACTAATCTAGCACTCTAGTTCGGAACCTTTATAATTAGAAAGGAATAAAAGTTACACCATCTTACCTCTAATAGGCTAAATCTCTTAGAATCCTAGTCTAGAAGGATAGTTTTTAGCTTTAGAGGCTGCGCACTTGTTGATAGTGATATCTGGTTTATGTTCTTCTACTAGGAAATGGTATTCGCTGAGTTGGGAGTCGGTCGTGACGTGTGCTGTTAGCTGCGTTGCCGGAAGTAAGGTGAGACACACATAGCTTGTTTACATGTTTGTTTTTGAAGTGTTTTTATCTGCTGGAATATTTTAGAACCATGTTTCGAAATCGAATCATGGATAGTGGTTGATAATGTGAAATGAACTTGGCAAAGTTATATATTTTCTTTTTAAGTCGACACATCTGAACATGTGTCCGGGGTTGAGGACTTTAAACTGACAAAGCGGTTTGGTGTTATAAGGGTGGGAGATGCGGGCCAGGTATCTCGATGGATTGACAGTCATTCCCTTTTATTGTAGAGATTGCTCCTCTTCTATTCTAGTCGAAACATGTTCATGAAAGATGTGCGAAATCGACGAGTAATATGAAATGTGATATTTTAAATATCAAGATGGTTTTCTAATTAATCCTGAAAAGCTGGATTTCATTCTATGAACGAACTGAAAGCTTAATTATCATGTTACTAAGATCTTCTTTTTATTGCTTAGTAACTGAAAAGTATGGTTTACACTTTTGCTGAAACATTGACTAAATCCATGATTTGCATGTCTATAAGGTATGCGATGTTTCATACGAGCTTTAGCTTACGGAATTTTTAAAACCATACTTTTCAGGTCAGCAGTTGTAGATGTACTTGGCTTTGCTCTCGAACAGAAGCCTTTTTGCTTATAAGTCTTTTTGTGTGTATAGTACTGACTAGTCTTGAAGACTTCTTGTTTTCATAGCCGGTTTGTTCCGGTCAGACTATGCCAATGTATGATAAAGGCATTAAGTACTTACTTTGACTTTGCACTTGGAACTCTGGTTATTTTGTGAAATGTATATAAGGCGGCTTTTGATATGAATTTGTTTGTGAGGATATATGGATAAGCCAGATTTAGCTTTGACAAATAGACTTTTATCTTAACGGATTTTTAGATAAATTTTCCCTAACTGTTTTTATTAATTAGGCCTAGGGTGACTTAGACGCACTAGCCGGTCATTGACTCTTAACCCACGGGTTTGGGTCATGACAAAAGTTAGAATGAGCTATTAACTATACATATAATATTTAAAATTAAGTCATATAGAAAACAAAAAAGATCAAAATAAATGAAATAAAATATATTAAGTACATACGAAAAACAATTACTATCAAAATATAAGATGTCTTAATAATTAACCAAATATTTATAAATTATAATTATTTTATTTTATTTTAACATAAAAAAATCTAGTTAGAAGCAAAATAAAACAAGAAAACTTTATTCTGTAGCTCATCTCATATTTAAGGGTGTTTATGTCATTTAGCGATAAAAACTAACAGCGTTAGGGCCAACTTAACGGATTGGGAGAATCTAGACAATAGTTTGTGAAGTAAGGGATATTACTGTGATTTTTAGAACCTCAGTGGAGGTTTCTGTATCTGCTAGAAATCTCAAGGGAGTTTAGTGAAATTTACCCTAAAAGGAAAGATGGGCTATAATTAACAAAATTAATCAAAACAAGAACAAATTATAAATATTGTCTATGAGTTTTTTAATATAGAAGCATGGCCACTACTTTTTAAGTCTATAAATATTCTTTCTTTACACTTCATCTTTCTAGTTTTATTTTCATTATACATGTTTGCTGCAACTAGGTTAAACTCCTGACTCCATTACAGCCAAAAGTTAATTTGCAATGGAATACGTAAATGGTGTATTGAAATCATTTTAGCATTTTGTGCACCTTAATCACTTTCTCTAGTGGAGGGTTGTTTATGACCAATTTTAAGTTATTTCATGCATAATTTTGAACACTGTCACAAGAGGAACCGATCAGGTAAAATGCATAATCAAAAATTTCAAAAAAATGGTAAAGTAACAAAAAAAAAAAGGAAAACAGAAGATTCAAAACAAAAGAAAGAGAACGAGTAACAGGACAGATTGTCATATCATATAAACGAGAGTAGAATGCCATTGATTATTGTGCTTAAAGGACAATGGATTGTTTCAGCCAGTGGCCTTCTCTTGACAAGACTAAATAATAAAGTATTGTTTGAACGGAGTTTTAAGCAAAGCCTAAGGACCCTTAATTACTGGGGAAAAAAGGAACACCTTCAATTGACATTTTGAAGGCGAAACAGTACAAATATTAGTCAGCTGCTCACTCTATTCAAGGACCATAAAAGCTTACTAAACTCCATTAAACATGCACTAAAAGACTGGTCCTGATCATTATACCATCTATAGTTTCGTCAATTCAAGACATTAAAACATGAAGAGCCTCAAGTGTAACAAGAGAACAAACGTACCCCGTAGAATGCATTGGGCCCATCGTTGACATTCTTGAGCCCATAATCGTGCATAAAATCATCTACACAAACATATGCATCCTCCATGCATGAGCGAAATCCAATGGCTCCCCATGCACCGGAACGAAGAATAGGAACGAACTCAGTCGCACGATCTTCAATATTCAGTCTTGGTTCAATAGAAATGCTTCTTGTATTTGACTTCAACAGTTTAAGCTCAAGTTAGAACCTCAGACCAAGAATACTGAACTACGATTATATATATATATAAAGCAAAGACGTGACAAGTACCAAACATAGGATTCACAGAAATCAATATAACTTACTAAAGATAAATAGTAAGTTACGTAGTTGTACCAAAGTTTTTATCTTCTTTTATAGAAAACTTTTGAAAACAAAACTACTTTACAGAAGTTATATTGACAGCAGTTATCATCAACGTACCAATACCATGATATTATTCATAAGAATTCAAGTTATACAACTCGCCAACATAACATGAAGTTTAAAAGACATAACATACAGTTGTACAATTCCAAGCACCCAATGTTACCTACTTCAATTGTCTAAAGGTGCAAATTTGAAGGAGCTTAAAAACTAGAAACCAGTATTCAACAAAAAAATACTATACTTAGAATGTTTACATAAAACATAGAACAAAGTTTACAGATCATAAATCTTACTAGTATTGCACTATTGCAGTAGTTAAACAAGAAGGGGACTGAAGCCCTTTTCACAAAGGGTGACTACGAGGCCATTTCACAAAAGTGTGTAAAATGAATACCAGATCCTCGAAGCAGCAATAGAGAGTTGTGTAATGGTAGACATTAGGAATATTCACAGGTGGCAAATTTTGTGCTGGTATCTTTGTCTAATCCTCACCATGTGCCAAAAAGATAAGTAGACAAGAGATGGTAGGGTTCTCTCATGACACCTAAAAAGGGGGGCAAAACTTCAAAAAATAACAGTGGTCATAAACAACAAACCAAGGCATCGTAAACCCATTACTAGCATTGCATATGGTGAGGATTAGATATTGAATACTCAATCCGATTGCACTCACCAGTCAATTCTTCCTATTAATAGAACAATACATAAAGCTCAAGGAAAGAAACGCGTAGCTCGCTTGAATTTCGGAGTCCACAAATGCTTCCTAAAAAGGATTGTAGGCTTGTAGCTATGTTTTTGAACCAAACATATAGACTCAATAAACATTAAACCTAGACAATGCATGCAGAGCTAGCAAGATACCAATGATCGATTGACTGAAAGTCTGAAACCAATAAAACAGTAATTAGCAAGAAATTTCAGAAGACTTTAGATGACCAATCACCAAACCCAGTAGCAAACCTAACCCCAATAACCCAAATTTGGAAGACAAAACATCAAGATGGATTAAATTGATGAAAAATGAAATAAGCACCCACAACATAATGCATAGTACACAACCACAAACAAAAAAAACTCAAGCTCCTTGCGTCCGACAAAAGCAGGATTGTACTGCTACATCTTGAGAAAAAAATTCTATCAATTGTTTGAGAGCCTTGTTAATGATAGCCTCCTAAGAACAAAAACAACTATATACATACCTAGCAACTACTTCAATCAGAAATATCAACCACTTGAATGCTCACTCAGAGCATCAAAATCAAAATCAGCCACTTAAATGCCCAATCAGAAATATTGGAAGTCACGAGGTACTGTTGACGCGGTAATTATTTCAACAACTTGCAAAATTGGAGTTTGTGCTTGCTTTCGACAATCTTTTAGTTTGAGGTCCATCTCTTCACAAGACAACAAACTTCACAAATGAGTCTTTTTTTTTTTGAAAAAGGGGCGGCTTTGTTTTTAAGTAAACAGCTTTGCATTAACTTTAAAAAACAACAAATTTCAGATATACAATTGATTTCCACCTTTCCCTTGTTTATAATGACTCTCTTTTTTGTACTCTTGCATAAGAATTTCTGACATTGATCTTTCATGTTTAAAAAAACCGACATATAAATGGTAGAACTTTGTAAGTTTCAATGAAAAAAGACGGTGACATTTGAAAAATATGACAACCGGCCTAAGATTATTGCAATCGCAAACATGATATTCGAAAAATATTATTTGAGTAAACGAGAGAAGTAAAAAATGAACAAACAAAGAACATTTTCATAGAATGTAGTTAGAGCAGAGAGTCTGATCTAATGCGATGCGTGCATAAAAAATTAACTACCTAAAATAGGAAATTGACTTTGACGATATAATTTGGACTAAATTTTGTGGAGGCTAGTATGGATGCTCTAATGCTGTGCCACTCACCAAAACATTTGAAAGTATCTCCCCACCAAACTTAATCTCAAGGAATCTTGCTCAATGCTGCAATGTATACTAACCATAGAATAATGGAAGTATATACAGAACTGACAAGGCCTTTTCAAAACTCTAGGATCCATTGAATACAAGAAACACAACACCTACACACCACGCACAAAGTGACCTATAAATAGTATTATGCCACCACAGTCCACAGGCTATTTACTATAATAAATTTGTAACAATGCCAGGGACATAATATTCCAGCGCATAAGGCAAGTTGTTCACCATTGAGAAAACCCTTATACATATTTATTAACAACAGTTCACCATTGAGAAAACTCTTACACATTTATTAACAACAGTTCATAAGGCGTACTTCAAGTCTGTTAATCATTAAGGCTAAGAAGATCCTGCACACAAGTACTACCATTGCCCAAAGAGCTCATTAAAACCCACTTGAATATCCAAACAGAATAGTAAAGCAATAAATGCCAGATGGATATCCTAATAATGATGCTAGATTGATATATTTAATATTCTGTAACATTATCCAAAGTAAGTTGCATTCACAAAGAAACTGAACACTAACAAAACAAAATTCGCAGTAACAAAATAAATAGCACCAAATCATAGAAAACAACAATAATGCTATGTTTGGAATGTCTAAAATGTCCAGCAATCATTCGTGAGCCCTTTTCAGCTTTAGCTGACCAAATTTCTCAGAAAAAAACCAGTAAAATGGTGACCATATTTTCAGCTTCTCCTCGAACAAAATTAACCCAAAAACAAGGGAACAAAATTGAACAGAGACCAAAGGAAGAAAAATCAGAAATTTCTTTGGTGAACTTTTCATCAGATTCTCATCAATAAATCTTACTCCCTCCGTCCCATTCTGTTGGGCTCTCATTAGAAAACCAACTATGTAAGGAAACATAATTATTACATGGTACTTTTATTAACTGTCCAATTGGACTTCTGTTGCTCTTTAACCCCATGACGTTTTCAGGTTGGTTCACAAGTACAACCTTTGTAAATCCTAACCTAATTAAGGTAAAAGAAAAGGAGCAAACTGAGATTGTCACACTACCTTTTTAGGAAACTTTTAAAATGGACAATTTGTCTTCGACAAACCAAAATGAAATACAGCACTATCTTTGTCCAAGTCAGTAGTCCTGACTAGAGAAGTCAAAATAATAAATGAAAAAAAGGGGGAACAAAAAGAAAAACAATCACGAAAAGAAGAAAATTCCGAATGAAATTAAGAAATTTAGTCATTCCAGCCACAGATCTATCAACCGAAATGATAATAAATTAAGAAGTTTAGACTACTGACCAGAGATGCGTGACGGGCCAAGGACTTCTTAAAGGGTGGCACCGGGGCAACACGTGGACCGGTGAAACACTGCCGGTAAGCGGTGGCAGCGGCGGAAAGAGGGTGGTTGGGAGGACGTCCCTCGCTGGAGCTCGCATTCTCCAAACAATTCACTACTTCACCATTTCCCTCCATTCTCACAATTAACCATCACACCCTTCCTTCCTTGTCCTAAAAATATTCCAAACCCTAAAAACAAAACCCCTCCACTTACAGAGAGATATGACACAAACTCACAATGAACACAAAAACAAGGGCTTCAGGCGATTGATATGCCGATTCTCGGGTTCGAATGGTTCAGAGAGAGAATGGAACTAGGGTTTTACTGCAAAACATAAGCATATATATCGCTATATGTCGTTGTACAGAGGAGAGAGCGCAGGGGAAAATTACAATAAATTACTAGTAATTTACGCTAAAAATACGGGCTTCAAGCGATCTATACGATTTCTAGGGGTTTGAATTTGGAGGGGGGAGTGCAATTCTAGGGTTTTAGCTGGGTTAAACTGCAGATGATTCTAGGGTTTTGGATAAAACTTCGTAGATCGAGATCGAGAGAGAGAGAGAGAGAGAGAGAGAGGCGATTGTTCGGTGGGATCTGTTTTCAAACTGGATTTTGCCGTTTGGGTTGTGTTGAAAAAGAAGTGTACTTCTCATTAGATGACGTGATAAGGAACGGCGTCGTGTCAAAACGGGGAGCGTGGTCCCCGGCCACGTGGCCTTTTTTGTTTTTGGTAAATAAAAGAAGACAGTGGTAAAAATGAGGATTAGAAAAAAAGTGAGGGAAAACGTGGCATTTATGATAAAAAGAGGTATTTTTCCTCTCTTTTCTTTTTGATAACCGGATGTCCGGCCAACTTGTGCGTACCTCGACTAATTCTTGAGATAACTCCCGTCACGCTCTCGATTTCTAAGAGATAAAGTAGATATTTTTAAGTAAAAACAAGTATATGTCTTCCATAAATTCGCCTTCCACTTGTCTCACCACAACCGTTCCATGTTCTTTCACCAATTAGAATCAAAATGGGCACCCATGCCCCATGGTAAAAACATGATTAAGATTCAAGTTATTACATTCATCTGAATTTTACAAAAAAAAATCATTCAAAAAATATATACATCTATCTACCCAAAATCAAGGCTCATGAGATGGTGTGATGACTCATTCCTTATATGTTTTTCAAAGATGCAATGCACACCATGCACTCCGACACATGCTCCTCGATTTGGTGCCTGAAAATAAACGGGGTGAGCATTCACTTCGCCCCAGTTGAGGTTTCTTAAATAAATTTATAAATGCTTAACAAAATATAATGAAAGTGATGAATAATCGTATCAAACGTCCACAAATAAACTTAAGACACAATATCCTACTTCAATTAACAGTCGGCAAATACATCAAGTGCATGCAAAGAGTACCTATTTCTGTGGAAATACTCCTCCATTATTTGCATTAAGACTTCAATATTTTGCTTTAAGGGGTTAGTTGGAGAAAAGCTTAGGGGACCGTAGGATTTCTGAGTACAAAGAGGTAGAGGGATATAAATATTGTATAATTCGAATGCAAAGATGTTATTTATACTATGTGAACCAAAAAGAGTAACATTGGATTGAAGGAGATATCATATAGCTATGCTTTTGAATTATTTCTAAACATACATCTTGGGAGTGAATTGCTAGTGATTAGCAAGATGGTGGGAGACTAGAAACGTGTAAATAATCATTTAGGTTTCTTAAACAAATCTTCCCTTTTATGAGTTTTTAATTTTGATAATGAAGGTAGAAAAACATAAAAATCTCATGCATGGGAGAAATTTTGAAACTAAGACTATCATTTCCCTAAAAATCAAAAAACAATTGTTTACGAAATCTTTCTTTTTGCCGCATCATCTATATTACATTACACAACGCTTTTGAGAAATGTCCCTCTCACAAGTGTCCTCTGTGGCACATTGGAGGGCTATGATTTAATTTTAAAGTTCACTTTCAACTGATCCAAGGGCTTTTATTACTTTCATTTCAAAATTCAAAACCCTAAATTAAAGGAATTTATCTTAAACGGCTGAGATTGCTAGAAAGAATCAAACGGCTGAGATGGATTCAAAGAAAATCGAGATCCCACTTAGCTAGGGAACAAATCTGCGTAAGTATCCCATTCAATCCATCCAAGGGTTGTCATTTGCATGGATTCAAATTTTGAAAACCAAATCATTTTGTTCCCTTAATTCCCGATTCTTCCGTTTCTCCGTGGCAAAAAAAAAATTGAAATTTGTTTCTCCTCTCTTATTTTCTCTCACCCTCTTCTCTGTTTCGCTCCTACCCTATCTCACTCCCCGATTTCTCGACAGAAATGGAGTTAGCTATAATATTCGTATCTTTCTTCTTTATTTTTAATTGATGACTTATTTTTTCTCACACCCTCATTACTTATCTCTCAGATGATATGTTTTGATTTTCTTTCTGTTTGTTCAATTGTTCAGGATTTCGCTTGAAAGATTCACCACCAGTGACGAAGTAAGTTTCCCTATTTTCTTCGTGTTTAACAAAATCTACCAATTGCAAACCCTAATTTTTTTGAATCCTAAATCTGCTATTTGATTTTTTTTTTTTTTTTTGCTTCAGATTAGTTTGGGTCAATTGGTATTTGATTGGGAATGCGAAGCAAAAACTGGTATCAGATTTGAAGGTGTTTTGGTGGTGGAGGATGGAGATAATAGGCTGGACTGGTGGTAGATGTGAATTTTTTAGGGCCCTGGTTCCGCTCCATGACCCTAAAAATAAAACAAATAACGAATTGTTTCTTGGGTTTATATTTGCAATCCTTTGCAAAACATGATTCGACAAAATATGTTGATCATATGGTCTACTAGGGTTTGCACAGACAAAACCTAAGAATTGTTTCTAGGGTTTATATTTGCAATCCTTGCAAACTTGGTACTTTCTTCTCTTAGAATTGTTTTTTTCTTCTCTTAGTATCGTTTCTAGGGCTTATTTACCTTTTTGGTCCCCAATGTATGAGCAAGTGGCCAATTTGCTCCCCAATGTTTTAAAGTGGCCAATTGAGTCCCCAATGTTTAAAATGTTGGCCAATTGAGTCCCCAGCCCTAACTCCGTCCACTTCCTCCGTCAAAATTGAGGGCAGTTTGGGTATTTTTACCCTTACCCCTTAAACTTTACCCTACCCACGTCTTTTGGAGGGAAATAACCCACCAAATTGTCACTCTCTCTCCCCTCCATTCTATATAAACACTGTAAAACCTACTTTAAAAAAACAGAGCACAAAAAAGTTCACACAGAGAGAGACAGAGAGAGATGGATGCACCACAGATCTGCTACTGCAATAAGTTGGGGGAAATGACGACATCTTGGACAGATAGGAATCTAGGGAGGAGGTTCGTTGGATGTGAAAAATATGGGGTAAGTAGGTTCTTTCTCATTCAAGTACTCTTTCCCTTGTTATCATCTTCAATGTTTTCGTATTTTTCTCTGAATGCTTTCATTTTCCATACCCAGCTAGCTGGTGAGTGTGCCTATTTCGTTTGGATTGATCCCCCTATGTGTGAGAGATCAAGAGTCGTCATTCCTGGACTGCTCCGTTCGATGAGGAGGCACGAAGCTGGAAAAAAAAATTCTGAGGAAGAACATCATGTACCTGAAAGTTGCACTTGCCCTATCCTGGTGTATGTTTGGGTTCATTGTGGTCTGCATTTGGGGGTATAAATAAGTATGTCTGTTTGGTTTTGTTGGAGGAGGACAAGTGGGTTTTGTTTTGTGGAAGGCTGTTGTAAGATGGGTGTTCTTTTGTGGTGAATATGGTTTATGTTTTGTACACCTGTGGAAGTAGTGGGTCTGATGGCATGTAATGTAACCCCAGTCATGTAATGAAAAGCCCCTAGTGGCCCTATTTCCTCCCATTCTGTGACACTAACAGTGCAAAACATGAACAAACTGTGGCATGAACAAACAAACTGCCCCCACACCCAGATTGTATCCTAACAGCCGGCAGCAACAAACAGATTGTATCTAACTTGGAATGTATCCTAACACCCAACAACAACAACACAAACTACTTGGATTCACATAGCATAACATTGCATCATATTCCATTACTAAAGACTTCATCCAGAACTAGTAAATTAGTTACAAAAAGAAGTCACCCAAGACTTCATCCAGTCACATAAGACTTTACAAAAAGAAGTCACATAAGACTTCACAACCAGAACTAGTAAATTAGTTACAAAAAGAAGTCATCCAAGACTTCATCCAGTCACATAAGACTTTATAAAAAGAAATCACATAAGACTTCATAACCAGAACTAGTAAATTAGTTACAAAAAGAAGTCATCCCAAACTTCATCCAGTCACATAAGACTTTACAAAAAGATGCAACAAGTTCTGATTTGTCATTCAAAATTAGTCACATACATACCAATCCTTTCTACTGGACTCCATGCAACTTGTTGGTATTGCCCTACCTACTCCCAGTTTTCTTATTTGTGACTGTTGTGATTCTTGAGGCTTGTGATCCCTGAGTGGCTTGTTCATAGTTAGAAGGAACAAAAACCTGCAACAAGTTCACTGTGCATTAGTGACAGCATCTAACAATAGCAACAAACAAAACAAGCCTTTGCATTATAAGATGCAACAAGTCAAAGGGAAAAGAAGTGATTTGCATTATACCTGGCTTTGTTGCACTCCAACTCCCATTCCCCTTACTCCAACTCCCTTTCCCCTTATTCCAACTCCCCTTCCCCTCATCCTAACACCGGTAGCCCTACCCCTTGGCTGGATGCCATTGCCCCTACCTCTTGGTAAGTTGCACTTGCCCCTGCCTCTTGCAAAACCTACATTTCCCCTGGTCCTTCCAAAACTGCCCCTTGACTGGATGCCATTTCCCCTTCCCCTTGACTGGATGCCATCTACATCTTCAGCACCCTCAGGCAAGGTTGTGGTACAAGTTCTTCTGTTATGACCATGAATGCCACACATTCTACAATACACTGAGTTCTGTCCTAACTTTCTCAGCTTCTCTCCCTTTCAAATGACGACCATTTACCCCAACAATTTTTCTGCAACCTCCTAGGAACCCACTCTTCACAACTGCTAAGAACATGTACAACCTCCTGAACTTGGGCTGTCCACTTGCTTCATCCACTAGAGCATCCAATACTATAGTTGAACCTGGATTGGACCTTCTAATCTCCTCACAATAGTCCCACAACCTCCCATATTGTTCAACATCTATACCATATATCATCTTACCAGCTTTCCACTTTGCTTTGTACAATTGGGTCCTAGAAACATCAACCTTAAGTTCCTTCCTCACTCTCTCTTTCAATGCAGTAATAGGCATCCTTGGGTTGACCCTTAAATCATCCATATACCTCTTAGCTATGACTGTGGAGGTCACATTTCTGTTTGAGTAGGTTTTCCCACATTTGTGCTTGCTCCTATAGGTTCTTACTTGGTAAGTTGACTCAGCCATCACTTTGGCAGCATACACCTCCCATGGACACTTGGCATTTTCTCCCACAAACCCCATACACTTGGCCCTAACCCTCCTCTTATCATTCTTCACTAACTTCACTGTTCTTTGTTGCTTGATTGCATGTTGTTTGACTGTTGATTTGAACTCCTCAGCTGTACTAAATAACAATCCAACCTTGAATATGGATCTTCCATATCTGTCTCAACCCTAAAATGCTTAAAGTGGTGCTTCCTTGTACCATTGTTTTCTTCATCAGATGAGGTGGTGTAGTAGCTGTTCTCTGAATCATATTTTGCATCATCATCACTCAACAAAATCTCACCACCTTCCTCCCCAACCTGTTATTCTTCTTCATTAGTTTCCCTCACCCCTACAAATTCTTCATGCTCATCCACATAAGTTTCATACAACCCATCATCATCTTTTTCCCCATAAGAATGGTCACTGTAGTAAACTTCATCATCAGTGGATTCATTATCTTCCATCTCATCTAGTACTCCTTCATCTATATGAACTAGCCCACCATTTATATCCACTACTACACTGTCATCAACATTAGCATCAATTTCACTATCACCAACAGTGGGTATAACAGTGACATCATCTAGCCCTAGATCAATTGGGAAATTGGAAGAGCCCAAATCAAAGTCAGGTTGCATATATGGGTGTAGACACCCCAATTTAAGCATGCGGTAACATTTCCAAGACCTCGGGAGCAAGTGAAACTGGTCAAACCAGTGCTCACATACCGTACGGTATGTGGCACTGTGCACGGTATGTTAAACACAGCGTACGGTATGTGTGACCAAGTCAAACTCCCGTACGGTATATGTTCAGGGTTCATTAACCACCTCTCTGTATTGATTTGACAGGTCTGCGGAGCCCTACACAGGTGACGATAGCTTTTTGAGTAGCC